>JAECUM010025289.1:0-86172 GCA_016617855.1 Megalonaias nervosa | reverse complement strand
CACCAACTGCTGCTACGGGAATGTTTACTTGGCAAATAAGTACTCAACATGGCCTTAGTGCACCAAAACACGTGTTCGTGGCATTTCAAAATGTAAATGGGGATAATAGTCAAAAGAATAGTTAGGTAATATTTGACACCTTAAGAGTAAGTGAAGTTTCTTCCTGGTTAAACGGACATCGCGAACCTTCTGAAGAAATTCGACCTGACTGTGCAGTAGCCATTCTTCATATTGCACGTGCATATTACAATCTTCGGTCGTACATGGACCGGCACCAAAATGTTGACAAGGGTCTGCAAATTTTTTTAAGGCTTTCGTAAGTTGTACCAGATATATTACTTTGCGTTTGAACACCTGGAGTTGTTTAGGCAATCTCTCGATGGCATGTATGTTGATGCACGTGTAGCTCCCGGTGGCGCTAATTATAGATGCTATGATGTGATACTTTCTGACAAAACACTGTTGTTGGAGGGTATTGGTGGTCGAATGAGGGTCATCGATACACCTGTGGTTAGATTTTTAATTAAACCTGTTATATATTACGATAATACTAATGTCCTATGATGAAGTAAGGGTCAGTCTTACTCAAAGTTAGCTGGGAAACAAACAAAAGAAAAAAACAACAACAACAACAACAACAACAAAAAAAACAACAAAAAATACAAAAATAAACACGCAATCAAAAACAATTATGGCGTCACAAAAACTTTCTTCAATAAACTTAACTGAAAATGTCCCCGTGTTGTTAACCTAATCATACCTCGCTCAGCTTAATGAGGCCAAGCGCAATAACATCTCAGTTACATTAAAATTATCCAAGTCAGAGGTGGCACAAATGCAAAAGACTGGTGGAATATTTCCATTCATTGCAGCCATTCCAGCGTTATTGCAGCAGCGGCTTCAGCGGTCGCAAAAGCTGCAGCGTAAGGGGTTGTCGGAATGCATCAGGAATGGCTTTGAAAAAAGCGGTCGGAGGCCGTAAAAAGGACGAGACCTTTGATTACGAGGCACGAGCCGTCGAATGTCCTCGATTCCCCAGTCGCAAAAGGCCACGCGTCCATTAACAATCTTGATGTTGTCGCGATAGCAAAATCAATCAAACATTTTCGTGGTGTTTTTATGCGAGCTGAACTTGCATCAATGGTACCTCTTTCACGTGAAACCGGCATCGTCAATCTGGATTCATCAACGGGACCTGGCACTCACTGGGTCGTATATTTGGTAACACCTCGACATAGTTTGTACTTTGACTCCTATCAGCTTGCACCACGAGTCGAAGTTGCTAATTATTTATCTAGGCACGGTGGACAAAAACCGTTTAATTCAAATTTACCAGTACAAACTTGGTTGGATGTGCCCATATATGGTCATCTTGTTATTGAAGCGTTGCGTGCACTGGAGCGTTCACCAACACCGCAAGCACTTATTGATTTCACAGTAAAGTACCTTTAATATTATACAACATGTCTATTAACATTTCCTGATATTACTCAACTTGACGAGACGGCACTGATGTTGATCTGAGTCGATTTGCTGACAATGCGGATTTGTTTGAAGTTACCAATTATGTTATTGGTGTCGATCCAGGTGAGCTTGTAATTTTTGGAGATCATAATGGTAAACGTAAAACGTCTAACGTGGACATTCAAGATATTTTTGTCAAGTTGAAAGGCGCTGTCGCCAAGAACCTGGCTGAGATCACTGAAAACGGTGGAATCAGAGACAGCGACGTGTTGGTCGCGTTTATCAAATAATATGTTGATGATACTAATGCAGCAAAAAAAAACAACACGTGTATCAACAAATCGCTGACGTATTTCCATTACCACGCGTAGTAACGTCTTAAGCTTAATCTGGGGAATAAGAATAAAATAAGGAGAGGAAACGTATGGCAAATCAACCTTAGCAAATGGTCGACTTATTTTTGTTCCTGGTGCAAATGACTTTGATAGACCTAAACCTCACATTTTAAAGAAGTGCGAGTCCGGAACATACTTGTTTATCATAACTGGACCTAAGCGCATGTGGGGTCGAATGGAAATGTGGATAAATGATATCTTGATCGTGAATTAGTACCAGTAATATCATGAGTTACCAGCCGAGATGAGCGGAGATGAAATTCAGTGTGAAGGAATCAAAGTTTGAGCTGACGGGTACTTAACCGACTTTGGTGTTTCTGTTTAAGATTAGATTTTGTGATTATTATATACGTAACAGAATCTGATCGGGGTGACGAAGTTGCGGATTTTACCACAGACAGGGTGCTGGATCGGCTGGCAGTGTAAATTTTGCTCCACTTTTCGAAAAATATCTGAGTCATAGTGGTGTTACCAAACCCTTGTATGAACTGTCATACAATTTTGTCCAGGGTAAAGTAAAAATTGCTATTTGGATTCACCCTGATGTACCACAACCATGTCAAGGTCAGCTTGGAATCATCGCAAGTGCATATGAAACCGCCGAAGCGTTGACTGCAGCAACAGATGCAAATACTCCATGACTGTCTCTACAACGGTAAAGTAGCATTCACCAATGTATCCACCCCAGACACGTTTACCAACGAATATTTTAAACCAACATTAACTCAATTGAGAAAAGAAAGGTCTCGATGTTATCCAGCAAGGACGCACTTGTTGGAGTAAAAGTTTTTGAAAAAAGACTATGCAAAAGGTGCTGGTGTAATCTGTGTTTATTTCAATGAAGAGGATGCCAGACCACCAGAACGCATAATCGTTGGAGATTGCTGTGGCAACGACTGTTTGTCTTGGTGTGACTTATATCACGAGCACATCAACCATCATCGGTGCACCAATCGGCATTATCATTGGAGCTATATCGATAGTAACTGGTATCTTTTGTTATACTAGCATTAATTTCGATGCGACAACATTCACGAATATGGGTCTATTCCGACTTGTTGGCAGCCACACAAAGTAGTCTGAATACTATCAGTAAACTGTATTCGATGGTAATCGTAGATAAAATAGTCAGTGCAGTTGAGTTTGAAATTTGCTGGTAGAAATGAAAAATAACAGACGATTACGAGTACAAATAAGAAACAACGCGGAATTACAAAATGTCAAAGTCCAGTAATCTGCTTGTAATATATATATATATATATATATATATATATATATATATATATATATATATATATATATATATATATAAACAAAGGTAGACCTGTCGCAAGAAACTGTTCAGGAAATATAGAGCATGCGTGGTTCTATTTCTGCAAAAGAAGTCCAAGAGCGATGTGGAATAAGCGCAGCCAGACTGTATCGAATGTTGCCCTGAGGTAAAACCATCTGATGTCAATCAAGTTGATTTTTAAAAATATAATTAGCAGCCTTAATAAACTTAAAGCCCTCGTAGAAGACACACTACCGATGCTGAGCTATGATATGTCTCTGATGTTCTTACAATCCAGTGACATGGGGAAAAAATAGAAAATATGGAAAAAAGGTTAAATTAACTCCTCAAACTTGCAAATATTACAGCAGTATCATCAGATTTTGTGATAAAATCGTAGAATATACTTTAAAACAGCGACATGGAGAAGAAGAAGGCCAAGAGATAGCAAAAGAAATGAAAGAGAATATTAAAACTGAATTGTCGTTTCAAAAGCATGCGGATCATCCACAGGCAAGTGCAATAGTAACATGGATGTACCAGCTTACTACAATGAGAAAATTGTATGCTCGTGTTTAAACCTTGATTGGTTATTGATTAAACAGAATGTTTGCCACAAACCGTTTGTGGCAAACATTCTGGAAATGTTAGCCACAATCCCAGTCAAAATGCAATTGAAGTCCACTATTATGCGAATCAATGTAATAAAAACCCCAACAAGCTGCATGGTTCTAAAGCTGAAATTATTGTTTATTTTATTTTGAATTGGGCGTTGCATTGTTTGACACACCATATTTTGCAACTCCACTTAAGGTGCTACATTTATATTACAAGACATGTAATGCATCCCAGTGTTTACTTATTTCAGTATATATTGGACCAGTGACATAGATCACTAAAATAATTAATTTTGAAAATTGAATTTAAGTTATAATAAATTCATAAAAGTCAGAGATACACCGATACAGGTGTATATATATATATATATATATATATATATATATATATATATATATATAGAGAGAGAGAGAGAGAGAGAGAGAGAGAGAGAGAGAGAGAGAGAGGACACATACAACATACAAATTCGTAATGATAAGCAGAAATATTTAACAGTGAAAAAATCCAGTGGCTAAGAAAATAATCTGCAGTAAAGGTTACAAGGTTATAAGCACTTATTTGCCTTTTCTTTTCATAATGAAATATGTGCAAGACGTTGGACGCTAATGGCAGAGGCTACGTGCTCTTTTCACGCCACTATTTTCAACCTGCTAGGGATGCAGTTTTAACCTATGTTTCACACATAGACATTTTCTAAAGTTTTACACGTGCTTAAGTTTCATTTGCTATTAATCATGCAGTTACACTCGGGGGCATCAAACGTCTTTGAATAAATTGAAAGGAATAAATAATACAAATTTAAATGGTCATCGTAACTTCTTCAAAATATTTATCAAAGTTGAACATTCTTTCAAATAGTTCGGCAAATAATAATTGATATTACTATCATAACTTGTAAAAGTTTGCTTAAAATGAAACCTCACGATAGAATACCATGATGTACTGATATGCTGTTTCCAAAATAATTATGTTATTATTGGGGGCTATTTCAATCTTTTGATGGACCCATATATATATATATATATATATATATATATATATATATATATATATATATATATATATATATATATATATATATATATTATAAGAATGTAATTAATAATCCAAGAGGAAGAGAAGTTATGTTAGACATATGTACAGAATACAACTTAGTCGATGTATAGATGGAGGATAGTTTAGGGATCCATAGGTTTATCTGGAGGAAAGATAATGAGGTCAAACAATCCAAACAAGACTATTTTTCTGCTTTATACTGGATTTACAATTATTGTAAAAATGTTGAAACCTACTATAGTACTGATGCTTCTCTTGTAAAAAATGAAGACAGATTTCCAACAGGAAATTAAAAGTAAAACATTCTGTAAATTTAATAATTCATGATTAAAAGACGGAATATATTAGAAGGGTGAAAGAGGCTGTCTTCAGAGTTAAACATGTGTACGTATGGACTGAATCGTTATATACTTTAAGAATCTGATTTGAAATATCAAATAAATGATCAACTTATTTTTAAAGATGCCTCTATTAGAAATTACGCAGACAACATTGAAATATGCATCTTTCAAAAAAAAGATCAAAATCCAGATTAAAATCAATTGCGGTTTTAAGGAATTAGCAGAGGAAAACGGTCAGTGAAGTACCAAAACTGGAAGGGGGTGGGGGTGAGAAAGAGAAGATACTAAGTAGAAAATGATGGAGTGAGTGATTTCCAGAAACATTCCTTAATATCATATGCAAAAGCAGCAAATTTTCCTTAAAAATATTGGACAGTTTCTAGTGAGGGACGTTAACGTTAGGTATGAAGTTGGTGACTTATTTTGCACTCAGAATGAAGTTGTTATATTTATACCAAAAGGTGATAAACCTAAGCAGTATATTTCACTTCTAAATATATCACAAAAAGTTGTTTCTGCATGTATTAAATGCTGGACTAAAACTGTGCCCACCACCTACCAACATACATAAGGATCAAACAGAGTTTCTAAAAGAACAATACTTTGGAGAGAACATTAGAAACTGATATGATTTTATGTTTAACACCAAGAAGCATAATATTCTTGGGCTGCTTCATTTTCTTGATTTTGAAAAACATTTAAACCTTTCAACACTGAAGACCGGTAAAGCGGTTAAAGAACAATAACTCTTTCTCAACACTGCAGGCAGTTAGCCGAATACCATTACTCGTGTTTCAACATCACGAGAGGCCAGGGTATCAGGTCACAGACTGTTATTTTGTTCTTAGAGATAAGTAACGTTTTGAAGATATATTCTCTGATTATAGTATTTATTATTATCAGGAACGAGGCTACAACTGCACAAATAAATAACAATCGGAACATCGCTCGGTTGTTTCCGTCAGATGATGAAAAAACCTCGGAAGTGTTTGACGTGTGTGGTGATTAGCCTCTGAGGGAATGTACTACATATGTTAAGACAGCAAAAACCGATATTATTCCGATTGTGACTTTGTATCGTTCCGCCGCGTTATTGTTTTATTGGAAGGAAAGTAGTTCAGACTCAATGGCGACTAACCACAACCAAGGTTTATTTCTGAACGAGACGGAAATGGCCGAGCCGAGAGATGTTCCGATCAATTCATTCGCTAGTCTGGTTCCCTGAATTGTAACTAAGGGAGCACAGGAAGCAGGGAACCCAACTATTCATTCGCTAATCATTTGGATACATTCAGACTTTAAAATGGGTTCACAAGCGAAGGGTGTTAACCAGTTATTATGTACTTTTGAGAGAGTGACGTATGTAAGGTGAAGTTGTTTGCATTTAAAACATGCACAGTGGAGAGAATGTTGGTATACCTCTGTGCTACTTTAATGTAATGTGGCTGACATTTCTTTGGATATTGTACTTTTTGAAATTGTTCATGATCTAAACACACTGACAACTAAATTGACTACTCCCTCGTACTCCAAAAATCAGCCTGAATTAGTCTAAAGTACACCATCCGTAGCAGGTATTAAAACAGGGAAAATGAATTTTGCCAGACTAGACAATACCAGCTTCTGAAAGTGCAATGAATGAATTACCAAATATATAAAATGTAAAAAAGGTTATAGGGTATTTTATGCAATTTACCTCTGAAGTTCAGAAAGTGAAAATGACCAAGTGGAGCTAGCACTTTTTTGAAGGCTGCACATCTGGAGTAAGGCCAAGCTGTATACTCTATAACCCATATTACACCCATCAATCATACACCAAAATAAAGGGAATTAAAATTTCTTTGAACTATACCTAGATATACAAGTTCTTTTTTAAATAGCCAGTATAACCAGTGAGGAAAGCCGGGTAAATTCTTTTTCTTTAAAATTCTAACTATGCAAAATACGAAACTGTAGAACGCTACCAAAAGATTGTGGGTTCACCCCACCCTTCCCAGGCATTGCTGTCAATCTCGTAACCAAAGTATATCCCAAATGGCTGAGAGTTGGATCATGGTCTGAATTGTGTGGACACGAAATAATTGAAGATATGGGAAGTCTGATCATGTAAATGTATACGAGGAAGAAAGGGAACGTTTGCAAAATGAAGCGATGGATATTGCTGGGAAGAGTGATGAAGATGAGTATTTTGAAGTCACCTATGTGTCCTACACTAGAATATCGTCAATGGACCATATTTTAAGTGGATCGTAATAATTACGCGTTTTCCAAATGCGTTGATGTAGCATGAGTATATTTTATAGCGACTATCAGATTTCGGAAATATCAAGATTTACAAATATGAATGCACACCTGATGCGAGAGACTGACGCAAAGCAACACAGAGGTTGGGGTTTGTATTTCTTGTATATTTTTATATAGCCTTTTATATGTTGATGGTGGTTACGATTTTTAAATGAGTATTAAGTTTATTGGTCGAAAAATGAGAAATGCTTGCTTATTGGATCAAATTTTTGAGAAATTATGTCATGCGATAGTTTGAGCAGAGAAAATCCTACCTGCAATTCAGGGATAATTGTTGATAGAGGTGCATGATTTGGTCGTCAATTAACTGTCTTGGACATCTGTTAAATTAATCGGGTGTAATCAAAGTCAAAGCAGATGTTTTTATTCATATTTTTGTCCATAGAGAAGAGCATGACACCTTATTTATTTAAGATTTTTAAGACCTGTAGCAATATCGTGACCTAATGTGGCTTTCCCTGAAATGTGACGAAGCATTAAAGTTATTCAAGTCATAATTTGTAAGAAGACAACAATGATGGATTTATAAAAAAAAAAGAAAGAAAATACCTGACATATTCACTTTAAATGCTTCATTTAACTTGTTTTTAAATCAAATACAATAAATTCTATCATTTGATTCACCTGTATGAGACTAAACTTGTTTAAGTGAACATTTTCAGGCACCTGAATTTGTCTTCTTTGGCATGGTACCAAATATGTATTCTTATCACAAGAAATAAAATGTTTATTAAGTTACTAAAAGTATGTTGCCTGCTTTATTAAACATGTTGAAAGTGAACTTCATATCTAATGGTGATGCGCAGAGACACTGAAATGCACCAAAACATATTGAAAGCACCACAATTCACTTATATTTTATATTGTACATACCTCATTTTATCATCGGTTGTGTATGTATAATTCATGTCTTTGAGAATTTAATATTAATTATCTGACAGAGTAACATGTACTTCTGTGCACTTTCGATACTGAGAAAAATTGCTGGAAAAGTAAATTTTACGAGCAGGAATTGGAGAGCAGATTAATAAGAAGCTGGAAATTATGTCACATCTGAATGTTGAAATTACATATAGATCACATGAACAATGGATTCAAGAGTGAAAATTGCGCTTTTGGTGAAGATTTGTTGCTAGACTGGGTAGACACTGCAGCTTTGGCTCGAAGTTAAGTATTTTTTATTTTGAAAAGTGTGTTATTAGTGTTGAATTAGTTTAATGCTTAAGCTATTAAGTTCAAGTTGTGAGATAAAAGATACATGCAAGGTATTCTGCTGTTGTTTTTAAGTAGCTAATTATCAAATTATGAATTAGATTTAATGATATGGGTAAACATAAAATGAAGCAAAAAACTCACAATCCGGAATCTGCATACAGCTAATGTCATTAGTATTTACACATATCCGATTATCTTGCTGTAAACATGATAGTAATTGCTCTTGTTAATATACCTTAATTTAGTTCCTTGCATTTGAAGTGGGGAAGAAGAGGATGAAGTAAGAACGAATTAAGTAAACTTTGTGATTATACCGGAGTACAAATATTGTACTTTAAATTATGTTTGTAATTGTACTAAATTATGTTATGATAATTATTGAGATCATAATTATGAAATTAAAAGTGATGAGATGAAGTAGGGATGAATTAAATGTAGTTAAACCCACTGTTCCTTAAGGTACTGTAAGATATATTATGCATATTTGAACTGATATTTTCACAGAACCACACTTGTTTATTTTATTTTATTCACACATTCTCAATCCATTTTCTCTGTTAAATAATGAATGTTAAAGTATGAATATTATGAATTATACACAGAGTACCAATGATAGACTATGATATGTAAATGATATATAAGATACAATGAAAGGGTGTTGTGTTGTTTTCAGTGTCTTATGGTGTTTCTGTGTTTCTGTGCCACGTGTTGAATAGTAGTCTTTACCTTGTAGTTAGTAAAAGGTGAGCTAGTTAGCTTCATTGCATGACAATGTTGTTAATAGAGTTCTTTGTAAATTTAGAGGAAGGAATGACAGATTGGGCAAAAGATTTTATTGAAAAGTGAAATCTTGTGTAATTATGAATAGAGAAGTATCCAGTCGGTTTGGTATCGAAGGAGGATGCAGAGAGTGGATTTAAACTTCCCAGAGATTGTTCTGATGTTTGCAATGATTTTAGCCCATATGATAAAAAGAAATGATAATATTAGGGGGATTAAACATAGGTAACATAATTTAACAATCTTTCCCAATATACTGTTGAGAATCTTTACTAGGTGTTGATGGTTGAGGTAAATGTGTAAAACTGTCTGCTTTACATCTTGTATATGAATATATACATCTTATTTTCTGGTTTTAGTAGTAATATTGAAAACATAAACAGAGGGAGTTTGGATAGTAAGTGGAAGAAGTAGATACAAGAAATAATGTTGTGGATGTAATGTGATTTTGGAGTTGTACAGAGTTTGTCACCTTCGATAGAAAATTTTGAAGTAAAGTTAGAAACAATTACAACTGTTAATAATTGATTTAAAATGAAGAATGTGTTAATTGAGTGGAATAAGTGTTTTTAACTGTATTTGGAAAGATAAAATGTTTATGAAGTTATTCAAGATTTTATTGGCAGTAGCAGATGAATATAAACAGTTGCCTAGTGAAGTAAATAGACTGTTATAGAAGTTTGTATTGGATCGGGCAGAATAGAAGAAATAAATGTTGATGTGAGGGACTCTCATGAGAGGAATGAGACATAATTGAGATACATGTATTGAAGTTTGTGAATGCATTGTAAATTAGGGGATGAGAAGAATGTTAACTCGGAAAAAGGATTTTGATCGATGTTAGATATATATCTTTGAGGCAGATTGAGAAGAAACTGGATCATGAGAAGTAGTTACAGATGAACATTTTTTAGAAAGAGAGTTTAATTTAATTTTTATGTTACAGTAGATGGAATAAGTGTGTTACAGAAGCTGGTGAAAATGTACAAATTGTGGATGGGTGCAGTTGATAGTATTGCATATAATTTTGCGTGGAGATATCTTCTGGAAGGAGTGAGAAGTATGTGAAGAAAGATGTGGATTGTGTATGGATGAAAGAGGTAATTTTGAGATGTGTTGGAACTGTTACTGAAGTACAAATTTGTTAAAAGATATTTGAGAGTGGTGAGAAGAAGAATTTGAAATTGAGGAATTGAAATATGATTGAATGAAAGAGAAATTTGACGTTAATGGTAGAGGTGAAATAGTGGTGGAAAGAGAATTGAATTGATGAGTGGAGAAAAAGAGATATTAATGAAAATTAAGATACTTTCGTTGTGACGGGGTGAAGTGATAGTTACGATGTGACGCGTTGAAGTGTGTGGGTAGTGTAAAGCGTATGGAGTAGTTTTGGCGAAACCCCCCCAGGTTTGAATGGATAGTTCCAGATAATGCGATACGGTGTGATTGGTGAGAACAGGCTGCTGGAGGACGGGCAGTTGAAGACACCTGATTGAAGACACGTTAACAGGCATTATTGATCAAAATTCCGTAGGATCGATCGAAACATTAACAGGCATCATTGATCAAAATTCCGTAGGATCGATCGAAACATTAACAGGCATCATTGATCAAAATTCCATCTGATGAACATAGCAGAACTTTAAAATTATTATGTACAACAGTATACTTCTAAACAGTAATTATTTACAATTTTGTTAAATGCTAATTCATTTATTTCAAGGCAGCATGAACATAAGCCAGATAAAATTAATAAGGATAAGATTATGTACTAAATACATTAGCATCTTTTGGAGTGAATCTCCTTGTACATGAATAAGTTCTCAAGCAGCTTTAAAATTGGTTTTTATTATGTGCTGAAATAACACACTTTAACACACTTAGATTATTACTACATGAACTTGAACTACAGATATAAATATTGTCTACTGCAGTATAATTTATGCAACTTTAAAATTTATTATTTTAAGAATAATACAAATCATTTTCAATAAACATTTCATTTAAGCAGAAACATATTTCTTTGCCAACTACTGCATGTTTGTTGGAGGTTAGCAGGGCATCATGTCACATGATTTGGTAGGTGGAGTGATCTGTCATCTTGGGTAAGGTCAATTGCTGCGGTGGCTCAAAACTCTTAATGAGTTGTCAAACAACAATTCAGTTGCAAGAATTCTGAATGCAAAAACTATATTTTGACACACACACTTTTATATGTCCAAGTTTCATTCTTTAAGTAAATTTAATGTATAATCAACTCTGCAACTTCCATTTTAGCCATGGTGAGGTGTGTTCTTGTGTGGCAGCCATCAGCCATTCAAGATAGAAGCAACTTTATGGTATCACGGTACCAATTGTTTTTCCATAGACCTCAATGCTAATGTTTTGTGAAATAAATATACTTTCTATCCTACCTCAGGATACATGTCACACACTGTAATAGAGAACATTGTTAGATTGTCAATTTGACAAGGACAGAACCAGGTACACCATTTGCATTTAAGAGAGATAACTCCGCTTGAACTAGACAGGGAAAAGAGTTATCTAGTCACACCAGACACATTTTCAGTCATGTATACCACATTTTAAACAATCATAAAAAATACAAAATGTGACTTAGATATGAATTAACATCTAACATGTTGCCAAGAGGCTCAGCTTTTTTTTAAGCTTAAGAGAAAGTACAACTCTGACATAATGTACCAATTACAGCCAGTTTTGTTTTTTATTTCTGAATACAATGTTCCCTACACCTTAAGTACAATTGGTACCATTATACCTATTACGTTTATGTCAGCAAAATGTCATACACCTCCCTACCATGTCAGTGGGTTCAAGCTATTGTGAAAAAGGTTTGTTGTTTTGAAACTAATGAGACTCGTTAGTAAATCCTAATAAGCTTTATAGACGTATGGTATACTCATCTTAACATAAAGTGAAGTGTAATTCACTTGTAAAAAGATAACAACATAGGACTTTAATTTATTTTAATTGATCTGGTGTCTGCAGTGAGAGTCAGCACTAGAGTGGACAAATGATTAATACCATTCCATTTTTGTCAAAATGATGAAATAAATTACTGTTAAAAATGCATTGCAACTATTGTTAATATATTTTTTAAATTATTATAATTTTATTGAATTTTCAGGTTGAAGCATAGTCCTACAATGTAAGACATTGACCCTGATATTTATGTTTTGGAGGTCAAGGTCTTACTGCCTAAATAACTTCTGTGTAGCGTGTTCCGATGTCGATCTACATCAGAACGATAATTCAAATTTTCAGGAATATCTCACACACTTTGCAGCCCATATCAGCGCTTTTCTACAACTTAAAGTCATAATATTTTAGTTGGACTTTACTTACTCTGATATGTTTTTTCTAAATAATTTGAATTCTCACACAAACAAATGGACATGTTTTCAAGTTCTGTTGGCCTGCATTGCAGTTGGCTTGAATGTGATGGTGTGTGGGTTTGTGTGTGTGTTTGTGAGTGATTTGGATTTTTAATGTAGCTTTAAAACTTTTTCAGTGATATCGCTACAACGTCTGTCAGTTTATAGTGATGTCTAGCACTGGGGCATCATGCCTCAGCCATGTAGCACGATGTCCCACCCAGTCACATTATCCTGACACAATGCCAACCAGTCCTTACACAAACCTCTTAATGCTGAGCGCCAAGTGAGGCAGCTATTAGTACCATTTTAATAAGCCTTTGGTATGACTTGGCTGGGGGTTCAAACCTGCAGCCTCCCACATCCAAAGATGGGCACTCTAACCTCTAGGTCACTGGAGCAGTCGATGGAAGCCAGGAATACTGAAATCAGTTAAAAGTATGATAAGAATCTTGAACGAAACAAATGCTTTCTTCAGTATTAATATATTTTTTGTTTGTTTCAGGTTGACAGATGGAATTTGATTGACATAATTATATTATATTGAAACAGCCTGATTAGCATACCCCTTTTGGTAAATTTTTCATTTTCTACAGATTTGTAAACATTTGTGACTTGGAATTGTTTGGTATAGACCACATTAGGATGGTCAAGCTAAAATCCCTTGAGGTAGGCAAATGGGATTTAGTTGGCATATATATATATATATATATATATATATATATATATATATATATATATATATATATATATATATATATATATATATATATATATATATATATATATATATATATATATATATATATATATATATATATATGATTTGATTCAAATTTCAAGCCATTATAGCAATTTGTACCATTTTTTAAAACTATTCTTGAACTTTTTTTTAGCAAAACCTTGTTTGCATTTACATGGCAAGTAAGGTATCAAGAAAAACAGCTATTTAGCCAAACCAGGCAAGATATTTTAGCTGTATAAAGTAGGTCCTGGTGACTCTCTTCTTATGTTTTAATTATGCACACCCATTTAAAATTTAGAATGAGACATCTTTTTTAAAGAAAAATTTGCTGGCATGGTGAACCCACAATCACTTGTGGTAAACAATTAAAAATAGTATGCATGTTTGGTAATAATATGTAGATGAACTTAATAGGTTTTTCAGGCCATTACACCCATTACAACAATTTTTGCAGTTTTTACACATTTAGTAGCATCTTGTATTTCACTTTCTTTTTGAATGCTACTAACAACATTCCCTTTATATCACCTTAATAAATTTTTCCTTACCATGTATCAAGTAACAGTATAACTGAATGACATCATGGTGGGGAGGGTGAAGATATGTTTTGTCTTTCATAAACAAATCCTGTCAATTTTAACAGTGTAAGTACTATGCAGTGAATGCTCTGCCACATGAATGCATTCCAAAATGTCTAAAGTTTACGAAAGGAGTGGTTAATTTAAAAGTTTTGGTTTTACATATTTAGGTTTTTCTGCATCCAGTTGGCTTGTACATGTAGTCACTTTGCAAAACTGTATGGTGGATCCACCCAAAGAAATACATTTCTCCTGTACCCCAAGTAGGTAACATTATCCCCCAGTTCAAATGTCTTTTGCTATGTTTAATTGTTTTGGGGGAAACTTTTTTATGGGACCATGTTTTTAAACTTAAGCTTGTAGTGACTTTTCATGCTGTTACATTGTAATATGTCCCCCCCCCCTTTACAGGGAATACAACTGCACAGTCACTAGGGTCTGCATTTCATGTGCCCTATGTTTGTCTATATTTTGATGTTAGATACAACTTTAAGTAAGCCCAGTGCTTACAGTTCGAGACATCTATAAAGACAGGGTAATCACATGGACCTGCCTTTTATATTTGTGTGATTATTTAGAGCTTCCATTTTTTTTCTTAATTTAGTTTTGAGATGCTTATATAAAATTGAATCTGTTCTGTCAGTCTATGAATATGCTTTTATTGTATATTACATGTAAGTTTTATTTTAAGAAAATTTTATTTATGTGCTGTTATTATAGTGGGATAAATTTGCCATCTGTAAATGATAATCTTTGATTATTTGAAAATAAGATGATTTGCAGTCTTTCATTTGCTCCAAGAACTGAAATAAATAACGCATATTAAACATACTTCATTTTAATGCAGATATTTCAACATGACAGGATCAGCAACAAACAAAAATGAATTTTCAATATTTTCCTTAAAACACTTTCATCATGATAGTATTATTTGTTTCAGATGATGATGAGAAGATGTCCTAATGAAGAAGCCATGGTTAAAGCTGATCTCTTGTAGTTCACCAACATCACAAGGGTGGAGTACAGACTTGTTTATGGCCTTCCAGAGACATTCTTATCCACAAGCCAGGGACAGCTTTCTGCAATCAAAAGAATATCAAGATCAGGTTTGCTGCATTTCTTTTGATGAGGCACACATGATTCATAAATGGTACATCCATTGTTTTAAAGCTAGAAACAGCTCACCAGTATCATATACTTTAAAGCATTTTTCCTGTAAGAAATATAACACAAATAAGAAGACCCCCCCCCATCCACACCAAATATTTAAGTCTTACAGTCCCTTTCTTTTGAAATTAGTTTTTTTTTAAATTTTATGCGTGAGTATTGTGTGTGTATATATATATATATATATATATATTATTTATTATGTATATTTGATTTAATTTAATTTGTTAGTTTTTAAAAAAAAAAATATTTTATTCCATTACATGCTATTGTAATGTAATTTTATTTGCTATAATAGAGTTCAGTTATGACTGCCTTTTTTTATTGTCAAAGTAAACAACTCATGATTGAAACTTTGTATTTAAAGTTGACCTGGTTCCTGACCTTGGTTCAGAACTGGTAAACAACTTTTTTTTATTTCTTTCCCAGAGTGAAAATCATTGGTTGTAATCAAGGTCATACTTGGCCTGCGTGTCGAATAACATATTTTCACTTGTTACAAACTCCTGGTTTTTCCAGAGGTTTGACCTCCATCTGGGTCTCTGTTTCACGTTTCAATCAGGTCTAAAACTCATGTTATTATAGTGATTTGCCAGTTGTGTGAAAAACCTTTGAAGTTGAAAGGTGTTTTGTTGTGCCCAGTTTGAGTTGAATTTTCTAATTTTTGGGATATAATAATTTATTTACACTGGAAAATACTAGTGCTCATAAGAATTCTTGGACAAAGGCATTTATCAAAATTTATTCCGAAATTCCATACTGGAACATTATTCCTTGTGATTCAACGAGGAACTGTTGACACATCAGTACAACACTGGCCTCATCTGACGTCATTGCCCTTCATCTTGGATTTTCTTCAGTGTTTGAACTGTGATTCATTTAGGACTTTTCATTTATAGGACTTATATTTTTAATTCTTGGAATAATTTGTGAATTTGATTCATAAACCGTAAGTCCTTTTTCTCAATTTTACCTTATTTTTCTAGGGAAATAAATTATTTGTTAAATTTTACAAAGCTTGTTCTTTTCAGTCATTTCTTTGTTACTTTTGTACAAGCCTAGACACATAACAAAGAAAATTGGGGCCTCGTCCTTGAGATATATGAATTTTGGCTAAAATATTTCAGAAAATTATTTTTTGAAATTTAATTTCCCCTAGTTTTAAGAATTTTTTAAATCCAAGTATTATTTCATATTTTTGAAATTTTTAGTGAAATCAACATGCTTTCTTACAATGACATCAAAAGTGGAAATCTTTCTTTCAAATCCTACCCAGGAGCAGATGGATTGTTTGAAAAAGATGAATTGCTTGAACTTGCCAGAAAATACGATCTTTCTGAGGCAAAAGCTTCTTTAACAAAGCAAGAAATAAAAAACATTTTGGTCCAGTATTTGGTAGAAAAGAGTGTTTTGGATAAAAGTGTTTTTGGTTTTGATCAGTAAGCCTGTATCAGACTCTGACATAAAAGTAAAGGAATTAAAATTACAATACAAGATGGAATTGGAGTTAAGAAAGCTTGAACTTCAGAAAGAGGAGAGAGAGAAACAAATGCAGTTACAATTGGAGAAAGAAAAAGAACAAAGGCATTTACAGAAAGAAGAAAAACAAATGTTATTGGAAAAAGAGGAGAGAGAAAAACAAATGCAGTTACAATTCGAGAAAGAGGAGTGAGAGAGACAGGAGAGAGAGAAACAGATACAAATGCAGTTAGATAAGGAAGAAAGAGAGACAGATAGACAAATGCAGTTACAGAAAGAACAAATGCAATTAGATAAAGAAGAGGAGAGAGAGACAGATGCAGAGAGAGAAGGAAGAGAGGGAATATCAAATTAGAATAAAAGAAACGGAGCTGGCAGGTGAAAAGCACATTCCCACATAACATACAAATTCAAGTTTTGATATTACTAAGAATTTTAGGCTAGTACCCCCTTTTAGCAAAAAAGAAGTAGACAAATATTTTCCTAATTTTGAAAAAGTTGCTGAAAATTTGAAATGGCCAAGGAAGCATTAGACTCAATTATTACAATGTGTACTTTTTGGCAAAGCCCGAAATATATATGCATCCCTGTCAGTAGAGCAAAGTGCTGATTATGATCTGGTTAAGGAATGCATCTTAAAGGGTTATGAGTTAGCCCCTGAGGCTTATCAGCAAAAATTCAGGAACTATAAAAAAGAAGCTGGACAAGCTCATGTCGAATTTGCAAGAGAAAGAGAGCAGTTATTTGATACATGGTGCTTAGCCAAGAAAGTTGATCAAGATTATGAAAAGCTTGTATTACTTGAAGAATTCAAGAACTGTGTCCATAGTGACATTAAGACTTATCTTGAAGAGCATAAGATTGAAACCTTGGAAAATGCTGCTCTTGCTGCTGACGAGTATTTCTTAGCTCATAAAGTTCCTGTTGTAAGCAAGTCTTTCACTCAGCAGTCTTCTGGTAAAAAGGTATTTCAGCCTAATATGAGCCCTTCTAAATCTCAATCTGGCACAGCTTTTCAGAAATCAAGCTTCTGATCAGCTTGATCAAAAAACCTTGTCTCTTCCTACATGTACCTATTGCAAGAAGAAAGGACACGTTATTTCTAATTGCTTCAGGTTGAAATATAAGCATCAGAATCAAGACAGACCTATCCCAAATGCTCTTATTTGTAGAGGTCAAGGTCATGGTCATGTATTGAAAGCAATACATTTGTTGGGTCTAATAAACCCCAGTTTGATCTTATTATGGATAAATATGAACCATTCATGTCGAAGGGTTCTATATCACTCTTGGGTGGTTTGGCCAATCCTATCCCTATTAAAATTTTAAGGGACACAGGAGCTTCTCAGAGTCTTTTATTATCAGGTACTTTGCCTTTTTCTGAGAAGTCTTCTTCGAATGAGAGTGTTCTTATTCAGGGAGTAGAGTGCGGCTTTGTTAATGTTCCTCTCCATTGTGTAAATTTGTCATCAGACTTAGTTTCAGAACCTGTAACAGTCGGAATAGTGTCTTTACCCGTTGAGAGCATTCATTTATTACTAGGCAATGACCGAGCTGGAAATGAGGATGTGGTTAGTCCACTTGTAACTGACAAGCCTTGTTTGGATCAGAAAGTTGATCCTATTGAAAATGAATTCCCTGATTTATACCCAGCTTGTGCAGTTACTAGAGCTATGGCAAAGAAAGCTCTTAAGAACGACGTTGATAAGGAATGTATTCCTTTAGCTGACACATGTACTGGTCTGGCTTTTGATGAGGTCACTTTCACTCCTTGTTTGGATCAGTCAAAAGGTATTGATCACAGTCATCCTCTTTTAACCACTCATTCTCTTTTTTCTAATCAGGGTGACAAACGACAATCACTTGTCGTCGAACAGGAAATAGATCCTGAGATCTCCTGTTTGTTTCAAAGGGCCATTAGTGAAACTGAAGCCACTGAAGTACCTGTCTGTTATTTCATTAAACATGGAATTCTTATGAGAAAATGGAGACCTCCCGAGGTACCTGCTGGTGACGAGTGGTCAGTGAACCATCAAATTGTAGTTCCAAAATCATACAGACAGGAAATACTTAGTCTGGCCCATGAAACTCCTCTGGCTGATCATATAGGGATTAATAAGACTTGTCACAAGATCTTGAATCACTTTTATTGGCTAAAAGTCAAAAGTGATGTTTGTAAATACTGCAGATCTTGTCATACTTGTCAAATGGTAGGAAAACCCAATCAGAAGATATCTAAGGCTCATCTACAACCTATTCCTGCATTTGACGAACCATTTAGCAGAATAATGGTAGATTGTGTTGGTCCCTTACCTAAGACCAAGTCAGGCAATCAGTACTTTTTGACCATTATGTGCATGTCAACAAGATTCCCAGAGGCAATTCCATTGAGGAATATTAAAACTAAAACAATAGTAAAAGCTTTGATAAAGTTTTTTTACTCAATTTGGCCTTTCCAAATCTGTCTAGTCTGATCAGGGGTCAAATTTTATGTCTGGAATTTTCCAGCAAGTTATGTATGAATTAGGCATCCAACAATTCAAATCTTCTGCCTATCACCCTGAGAATCAAGGGGCTTTTGAAAGATTTCATCAGACTTTGAAAAATATGATTCGATCATATTGCTTTGATACAGGTAAAGATTGGGATGAAGGCATTCATTTACTGTTTGCTGTGCGGGAATCAGTTCTATAATCTTTAGGATTCAGTCCTTTGAACTAGTTTTCGGACACACTGCGTGGACCATTGAAGTTGTTGAAAGAGAAACTTCTTTCTAATGAAGATAGTGAAATCAATCTTCTCGGTTATGTTTCTGATTTTAAGTATAAGTTGTCAAAGGCTTGTGAGGTTGCAAGAGCTAATCTGCACTCTACTCAGTCAAAAATGAAATTAAGGTATGATAAAAACTCAAAGGAAAGGAGTTTTCAGCCTGGTGATAGAGTTCTGGCTCTCTTGCCCATTCCACAGAATCCTCTTCAGGCCAAGTATTATGGTGCGTACACAGTTGAAAAGAAAGTAAATGATTTAAATTACATCATAAATACTCCTGGGAGGCTAAAACAAAAACAACTTTGCCACATTAACATGCTAAAGGAGTATATTGAGAGAGATAGCCATGTAAATCATGCAGTTAATTTAGTTGTACCTGTCCCACTCACTGAGGATTTAAGTGAAGGAATTAAATCGGACTCTACTGATTTTGGAGTGACAAATCTTCGGAATTCAGAAATTATGAATAATCTGGACCATAAACTTTCACATTTGCAACAACAAGAAAGGAATGAACTTAAACAGTTATTTTTGAATATGAGCACTTATTTCCAGATGTTCCTACAAGGACAAACAAACTTTTTCATGACGTTGAAATTGTAAATTCCAAACCTGTGAAACAAAGCCCATACAGGACGAACCCTCTGAAACAGGAATACTTGAAAAAAGAAATTCAGTATTTGCTGGAGAATGATTTCATAAAGCCCAGTAAAAGTGACTGGAGTTCACCATGTAGACTTGTTCCGAAACCAGATAAAATTTTCCATATGTGCACTGATTATAGGAAGGTGAACAGTGTGTCTAAAACAGATTCATTTCCATTACCCAGAATAGATGACTGCATTGATAAAATTGGAAATGCCAAGTATATCACCAAATTTGACCCTCTGAAAGGATTTTGGCAAATTCCACTAACGGAAAGGGCAAAAGAAATTTCGACATTCATGACTCCAGATGGACTCTATCAATATAAAGTGATGCCATTCGGGATGAAGGGTTCGCCAAGTACCTTTCAACATTTGATGAATATGATTACCTCTGGTCTAGATAATTGTGATGCTTACATTGATGATGTCATCATCTACAACGACACCTGGAAAGAACATCTAGCAACAATTCGGAAATTCTTTGACAGACTTACTGATGCAAGTTTGACAATCAATTTATCTAAAAGTGAGTTCTGCCGTGCTTGTGTAACTTTTCTAGGACATATTGTGGGACATTGACAAGTGAAACCTATAGATGCTAAGGTCAAGGCTATCTCTGAATTCCCAGTGCCTGTCAGTAAAAAGCAACTGATGAGATTTTTGGGTATGGCTGGATACTATCGGAAATTTTTTTCCAATTTTTCCATAATTGCTGAACCCCTGACAAATTTATTGAGCAAGAAAAACAAGTTTCTTTGGACTGAAAAATGTCAGGAGGCTTTTGATAAGTTAAAGGCCATACTTAAAAGTGCACCAGTTTTTACAGCTCCAAATTTCAGTAAATCATTTAAACTGTCTGTCAATGCAAGGGATGTTGGGGTTGGAGCAGTATTGATTCAGGAAGATAAAAATGGTGTTGATATCCAGTGTGCTATTTTTCTAAGAAATTAAATAAGCACCAAAGGAATTATTCAACAATCGAGAAGGAATGTTTGGCTTTGGTGTTGGCATTACAACATTTTGAAGTTTACATTAGTTCAGCTCCTTCTCTGATTGTTGTGTTTAGTGATCACAACCCCCTTGCTTTCATCAACAAGATGAAAAACAAAAATCAAGGATTATTAAGGTGGAGTTTGTTGTTACAGGAATATAATATAGACATCAGGCACATCAAGGGAAAAGACAATATAATAGCAGATGCACTTTCCCATGTATAGAAATATTATTTCATGTACACTTGGTATAATTCATAAGAGTTCTTCATATGTTTTTAAACCTCATATAATTAATCTTTGGTGAAAAGAAAGCTTTATTATATAGATCTTTTTCTTTCTGGGGGAAGTGTTATGTATATTTGACTTAATTTATATTTGATTTAATTCTTTCTTTCTTAGTTTTGAAATTTTTTTTATTCCGTTACATGCTATTGGAATGTAATTTTATTTACTGGAATAGAGTTCAGTTCTGACTGGTTTTTTTTAATTCTCAAAGTAAACAATTCATGATTGAAATTTTGTATTTAAAGTTGACCTAGTTTCTGACCTTGATTCAGAACTGGTAAACAACTTTTTTTTTTATTTCTTTCCCAGACTGAAAATCATTGGTTGTAATCAAGGTCATACTTGGCCTGCATGTCGAATAACATGTTTCACTTGTTACAAACTCCTGGTTTTTCCAGAGGTTTGACCCCCATCTGGGTCTGTTTTGCATTTCAATCAGGTCTAAAACTCATGTTATTATAGTGATTTGCCAGTTGAGTGAAAAACCTTTGAAGTTGAAAGGTGTTTTGTTGTGCCCAGTTTGAGTTGAGTTTTCTAATGTTTTGGATATAATAATTTATTTACACTGGAAAATACTAGTGCTCATAAGAATTCTTGGACAAAGGCATTTATCAAAATTTATTCCGAAATTCCATACTGGAACATTATTCCTTGTGATTCAACGAGGAACTGTTGACACATCAGTACAACACTAGCCTCATCTGACGTTATCGCCTTTCATCTTGGATTTTCTTCAGGATTCGAACTGTGATTCATTTAGGACTTTTCATTTATAGGACTTATATTTTTAATTCTTGGATTAATTTGTTGATTTGATTCCTAAACCATAAGTCCTTTTTCTCAATTTTACCTTATTTTTCTAGGGAAATAAATTATTTGTTAAATTTTACAAAGCTTGTTCTTTTCACTCCTTTCTTTGTTACTTTTGTACGAGCCAAGACACGTAACTATGTATGTATATGTATATATATATATATATATATATATATATATATATATATATATATATATATATATATATACACACAGTCCTACCCACTTATATCAACATCACTTATGTCGACAAGCCGCCTATTTCGACAAAAAGCAAAGTCCCGGTCCTTTGGTCTACTATTACTACCAAAATTGTCATGCTTATGTCGATGTCGAGATAAAAAATAAACATACATGTCGACAGAAGTGCTTGGTCCCATCTTGAACAAATCCTTTGTTTTTTAATCATTTATGTCGACAAGCTGCCAGTTCGGACCCATACTTTGTTCAACAATTAGTTGAGCTTGCTGCCAGGCTTTAATTGTTCTGCCTTATCATTTATATCGACAGAAGCCCTTGGTTCCAGCTTGAACAAATCCTTTGTTTTCTAATCATTTACGTCAACCAGCTGCCAGTTCCGACTCAACAATTAGTTGATCTTGCCGCCATGCTTTAATTGTCCCGCCTAATCATTTATGTCAACAGAAGCCCTTGGTCCCAGCTTGAACAAATCCTTTGTTTTCTAATCATTTATGTTGATAAGCTGCCAGTTCCAATTTATTCAACAATTAGTTGATCTTGCCGCCAGGCTTTAATGTCGCGGTCGGATAAAAAACAGGTGTTTGTTTGGTCCTATAAAGTTGGCCTCTGCGGCCACTTAAATAAAAGCAATGAAATCTGATCAATTCTTGCATTTTTCAAAGTGATCGGTGATTAAAACAAGTTTATTGTGCTGTGAAAGTTTCCTTTTTGACTTTATTCATATTTACGATGGCTACCAACAGCAGAGTAAAACGCAGATTAAATTCATAACTTGTTATCTTGGGGACCTATTTTAAATGTATACCACTTGAGCTGACATTGTTACAATATTGTATTGCAAGAATCATTTTCTTTTAATACCTCATTAGCATGTGTCAACATTACGCCTTAATTAATCATATCAGCCGCATATCTCTTGTTCACTTTTATGTACTTTTCACGATGACTTCTGTAACTAAATACATGTGCTGTTTAAACCAACTTATGTACTTGTTTTCATATCCCTGTGAATAGCTCCATCCCCTAAATAGCCTCAATAAGATGGGAACAGACTGACCAAAATCTAGGCCAATTTAAGTACATGTACATGTACTTGAAGCATGTAAATAACAACTATGCAACCATGTGCTAATGACATTGAATATCGTAGTGATTGTTTTTCATATCGGGATGTGACCGATGCAATATTTTATTGTGGATTTTATTACACAGAGGTAACCAAAATGTAATTTGTCAATATACAAGTGTATTTCACACTGGTTTTGTCTTCATGTACTCAAAATTTCCATTGTTTGTTTTCTCAAAGTGTAAATGCTACTGACGACAGGTCACCCCTTACTGACGAATTTAACTTGTATCTTTTCTTCAGACCTATGTCGACAATATTTTCTCGGGCCCGAGGATGTCGACATAAACGGGTAGGACTATATATATATAGATATATATATATATATATATATATATATAGATACAGTAGAACCTGTTATGAGAGACCGCCCCTTCTGCCAACAAAAAAGCAGTCTCTCAAGACAGGTGGTCTCATAGCAGGTTTGTACAAAAAGACCAGTTTACAAGGTCCAGTTTCAGAACAATTTCAAGAAAAATAACCACAATCACTGTACATATATTCTATTCTTTATTAATAGTTCTTGCTAAAATATTGTATGCATTCATCTAAAAACAAAATTATATGGCAATAAAGATATACTTCTATCATTAAACATGAAATCACATTTACATTTGAAGATCACATATTTTGGCACATGAAATCATTTCTGAATTATTCCTTTTCCTTTATAACAACCTAAATTTGTTTTACCGACGTTTAAGCTACTCTTTTGTGAGTGGTCTGCTCTTTTTTACTTCTTTCAGTTACAGTAATTTTCTTCAGCCTTAAAATTTGCCTCTTTTTAGTTGGAGGTTCGTCCATTGTTATTAATGTTCTAGGTGTTAAAATTATTAGTGCACAGTTTTAATATCGAACATAAAAATGGTTTTGACTGGGCTGTGGGAAAATATGAAAAATCTATACATGTGCATTGCATCTCTAACAATTAATGAAATAAAAAGAAACAATTATCTCATCCAGAAACAGGACCATTTACTCGGAGACAAAGTCAACGGCTTCAGAGATGACATACAGGGATTAACTCTAGGCCTATAAGCAAAGTGTGTAGCCCGGTCGCACCAACTTGAATAGACGACAGCTTTGTGATTGGGATGTAATCACTTAACATTGGGGGAAAAAACAACAAACATCACAAGTCTTGAACACTATCAATTGAACCCCGCAAACTATTCTCTCTTGATGGTTTAATAGACAATGACCTTATTCACCCCCACCAATACGGATTAACTCAAGACAAACAATATACGCGACCACTACATCAACTTTGGCACTACAATGGCAATTCGTGACATGTACATAAGCCTGGTTTACGGACTGTAGCATCTATCACCGGTAGCAACAATCCTTTTTTTTAAATATTCCTTTTATGTTTGTTTTTGATCAGAACAGTCGATACTAATCAAGCGGTCATTGTAACAATTGATTACATATAGGTGGCGTCTGTCAGTTCTTGCGATACGGTCGTTCATAGGGAGGCCGGGTCCTATGAAGGCCAAGAAGCAGACTAAGTGCAGGAATAATTAGTCTGGTTCCCTGCTTTGTATGCTTCCTGCATTCCTCACCCCTATACGAATAACGTGTAAAAAAGCTTCTTATACCAAAGTTCATGTAATAACAGAATGTGAAAAATCATTAACACAAAGGAATACTTTAATTGCACAAATAACCAAACTGAAAAATACCGGAAAAATATGCTGTTATATCTAGATGGGAAATTTAGTAAAGAGATATATATGAAGTTGATAGATTACATAATATCCATAATGAAAACATGTGGGCAAGTTATAATGATTAAAAAATGACACATGGTGTATAAAATCATCTGTATTTTGTGTATAACAATCCCTAACAATATGCTAACAGTCACCCAATAATTTTAATAAATACATCTAATTACTCTTTTTTCTATTTATGGGACAGGGAACTACACATGGAAGAAGTATGAGACGTAGACGTCGTGGGGCTAAGCCACATGGCGCCATGCGAAGTGGACAGGCCTGCGAAAGAGCCTCAGAAAAATCCATGTGTAGTACATGGACAAACAGTACACACATAAGGGAAATAGGACAATGTAACTAACAATGGGTGACCCAAGCTAACAACTAACCATTAACCAAAAAATTTTTTATACCTTTGGAATTTAGGTTTATTTGGCTTTTTTTCAGTCTTTCATGCTACAAAGGAATTGAAATGCTTCTGAATGTAGAGGGTGACATAAATAAATAAAGGAAATGTTGCTCCCTACATGAAGAAACCCAAATTGTCCTTAGCTATTATTATCATTTTATTGCCATTAATATAAAGAGGGAGACGACTCAGAAAAAATGCAAATACACTCAGAACAATAGGTTTTATTTTAATTTTTCAGTGCACCGTCTCACTCTCAAAAGATAAGGAATTCCAAATTCAAAATTATTTAAATTTTAAAATTTTTATAAATTTAAATAAATACAATATATGTCCACTTATATGTGCATGGTATGTGTATGTGTGGAAAGGTATATGTGTGTATGTAGGTCAATGTATGCATCTGTGGATATATATGTAATGAAGTAGGAAAACCTGGGATATCTCTGATTTGACGTAACTGCCGTCCTTACAAAACACTTATAGCAAACACACAATATAGCATAATACATATAGCATACACAGGACTTAGGAGACCCTTGGCAAAGGTCACAAAATTTCGAAAAAGGCGAGGGACTCCGAGAAAGTAATTGAAACTTGATCAGATGAACATACCTTCAGATACACTAGGAAAAATACCCCGTCAAAATCTGTCTCAAAATAAAATTTTGATCAAAATTCTTTATATAAAATAGTACAGTACACCGCACCTGGGGGAAACAAGAACACATGAAATACTTTTTATTTTTTTTCGGCTAAGTAGGGGGGGGCATCTGTCTGGTGCCCAAAGAATAACGGAGAACAACACAGGGAGCATACAAAGCACGGAACCTGACTAGGAAATAATCTACACATGCTTTAGTCTGGTTTACGAGAGAAACTATAAAACACTATAAGCATAGCTAAAAAAAATTCAGACATGGTAGCCAGTCTATATTTTTAAATTTTGTTTTATTATTTAGAACGGTATGAGCGGTCGTTCTTACAGGGATTAAATAAAGGTCGGTCAAGTTTATCCTCGTTTTTGCAATGCGGTCATTCATAGCAGTGTCAAAATGCATATTTTGCCAAGATATCGTGGTTGCTGGTCACGTTCAGCAGGTGGTTGCTCATAACAGCATTTATATAATAAAATCGATCCGTGCATTAAGATTGTGGTCAGAAATGATATGTCATTGCTCATAGCAGATTTCGCTCATTGCAGTTTTTACTGTATATATATATATATATATATATATATATATATATATTAGTAAAAATGTGACCTTTGGTCGACATACAAGCAACCTTTAGGCGACCACTGTTGCCTAAAGGATACATCTAGTGTCGCCCAAAAGTCAAACAAGATTTCTACTGTTTCTGTGAAAATAAAAGTGTATTAGCCACTTTATATATAAATGAGATAGTAATAAGGTTAAAACTTATTTTTAGATCAACTTTATTTAAAAGGATGCGTAGATGTTTACATTTTAATTTTTTTAATATATATTCACTGTGCAACCTTTTGGCGACATCATGTATACTACGTATATCTTTGTTGAAAGCGTATATGTTTATATCACTAAAATAGATTTTAAGGTCATTTTTGATCATCATCATTCTTACATATTGAACCGTTAGCATAGATAATGAAATATCATAGCCCCACATATTAGCTAGATATTTTTCCCACTTCTAGGTTTAACCTCCTAAGTGATACCTTCAAGCATGATGCGCATGCTTCTATATAGGCCTAGTCAGCATCCGGACAAGCCATCTCGACATTCTCAAAAATAATCGCGCGTTTGCAGTTACGGTACAGAAAGCACATAGTAATTACTGTAAATGTAATGCAGAAATTTGTAGACATAACTGGGATCTAGCAGTGTTGCCAGTAGGAGGAATATTCCAAAGTTTGGAAGAGGTTGGTTGATCATGCAATTTGACTGACTATGACTGGTGCTTGTGCTGGAATATTCCGTCAATAATTCTAGTTGCAAACAGGGCTAAAATAGCTCACAGTGACTTGATCATTCTTAGATTGAGTGTATACTGTAAATTAAAGATTGGTTGCTTGATTTAATCTACATGCAGTTTAGGTGCTGGAGAGACTGCAAAATGCCACACCACTATAGGGGTGGGGGTGGGTTTTGTATTGTTCCTTAGGGCAATTTACCTATAAATAATATTGGGTACAGATAAAATAACCCAGGACAACACCCACCTTCCACATCCTAAAAATAAAAGATAGGACATAATTCCCTCTCCCAGTATACTTTTATCCCCTTTTAAACCATTTTTAACCAACACAATTATACATCTTTGTGTGTTACCATGGACCATTTGATTCTGAAGCTATGTGTGGGCCTCCTTTGAGTAGATAAATAAATTTTGTGTGCGTGTTTGATGTTAGATCTTAACAATAATAGATAAGGAGATTAAGATGCCTAATGATATAAAGACTTATTGCACGCACATGTTTTTCACCTCACTTTTATAAGCATCATTACACACACTTTTAATCCATTGCTTTAAGTCCTTCAGCTGTTTTTTAACACTTGCATTTTTAAAGTATACCATATGCGTTGGAAATAGAGTTTTCCTAGCATAGAGATTGACTAAGAATTGTGTTTACTGTATTTGACTATTATTTTATGAAGTACATAAAATCTGAGCCACAATATTATTGTATAAACATGAAATTCAATAATTAATAATCACACACACATGCACACACACACATTTCCTGATGAATCAAATTCTGACACAAGCAAGTGGATGCGTTTGCCAGTTCCGTTTACATACGCTTTAGTTGGTTGAAATGTGATGGATGTCTAGGGATGCCAAAGTCAGTTGTAGTTGGGGTATCAGTGCCCATAGAAACATTTTTCAAACACTGGCCCAGGGCTGGTGACTTTTTATTAAAAGGAGTGACTCTCCCTCTGGGGAAATAGATCTCTAATTTTAAGTTTTGAATATGGCAGAGAGAGCAGTGACATTATTTAATCCCATGACTAATATGGACATTTCACAGTGTGAGTTATATTTACAAAACCATCTGGTGACGCAACCAGAAATGGAAAATCTTTGGAGACTACAAGTCAGCAGGGCTGTACTGAATTCACAAAGCCCTCCATGTACCCCTGTACAGTGACCACCTCATGCTTGCACCCATGTTCAATAGGTGCGGACTTTACATTTGTCACAACATTAAATGATTTGGCTAACTTGGTGCTATCTGTTCTGTCCGTTGACTTTCATATTTGCCAAAACACTTCCTAGACTGAATTGTGAGGTTAAAATTTCTTTAGTTATGCTGAATATGTGTTACAGTGTGCCTGGGTAGTTTTAAATGACAGAAAAATAAGTAGTAAAAGAGTACATATTGAGAGAACAATAGGTCAAGCCAAACATTTAAAATTTTAAAAATGAACAACTCAGTAAATATTTTATGTTAATATATTAATTTATATTTGATTGTAAGTCTAATCTGTACATCAGAATAAAAATTAAAAAGTAAAAATGGGCACAGTGGGAAAATACATTCACTTTTATGTAAACTGTTCAGCCGGTGTAACTTTGAAGTCCTTCTGAAGTAAATGTGACACATCTGCACATTCAAAGAGTACAAATATGTTAAAAATCATTAATATTTCACTTTACGGAGATAAAATGACACTTGCTTTACAAATTAGTCCCTTGGCCATGATATAATGGTGAGTGTTCTTGACTACATAAGCACATTAGGATCGTAAAATAACTTTATAAGCAACCCTTTTCTGAAGAATTTCTACTTTAGATTTCATTAATAACATCGTGTAACATGTGTTAAAAGATGCATTTTAACATGCAAACCTTTCAAGCAGCTCATTCTTTCATCCCGAAATCTTCGCATTTATTTTCTTTAGTTCTTCTCGCAACTGAGGAATTGTTATTAAACCAAATTTTAATTCCATGATCAATACCATAACGGACTTTGGAGTGTAAATTTATATGTGTGTGTGTCAGCTGCTGGACGTGTAGTGGTGGTGCTGCCTATAAATTTTCAAGGTCAGATAACTGACCACTAGTCCTCATTGCTTGATCAGTATCAGCAGTGTTGATGTTCATCAGCATCTGTGTCTTGCTTTGTACAGTTTCTCTTAACATTTTTGATGTTGTTCATATGCGCCACTTAATATGTTTAACCAGTGTTGCATTACACTAGTGTAAGCGTGAGCAAGGGACAGCTCAATTATGATGCATCAAACTTGAACTCGAAATATATTGAACAACAAAATAGCAATTTAAACAAGACCCCAAAAATTCAAAATACTTTAGTGATAGTGAGTAAGTAGTGTTTTGGTCAGGTTTTCTTTTCTATTTTACCTTCGCCAAAGGAAAGCTGATTTTTAATTAAAGACTATAAAGCCCTCATAGACCACGTTTGATCCCTTTATTACTCATCATACATGTACTTTAAAAAATCCCACATTTGACCTACAATCTCCAGATTATAACAATAAGGTAATCTATTAACAGCTTGTTTTGTTGTTGTGGTGGTTAGCTTTAATTTCATTACTCTGCCATGAATCATTGCACTGGTTGCAGCGACTGCTGGAACAGTTCCAGTATCCAGTAGACTGGTTCTGGCTGGTTTCTGTAATGCATGGGTGTAATGTGTACAAATACCATTTCTTTTCATCAGTCATTTTAATAAAAATAAGTGGTCGATTTCAGTTGTAAAATGGTATGTGCAATAGAGAGCCTTAAAAATTTTATTCTGTCCTACTACGAAGTAGAATCACGGGTATATTAAAGCCAAGTGAACACTAATTATGGGTAACCTAGGCAATCTGTTCCCCATTCATTGGTCACATGCTTCACTTTCCAGAAAGTTTACAGTCTGCAATAGAAGTATGATAAGGAGACACTCATCATAAGGGTGGAGGGCTGTACATGGGGATAGATACTTAATAATTTACTAGTCTTTCAACCACATGAAAATAAATTTCCACATATCATCAGTACAATCAGAGCTTTAACAGGCAAATTACATTTTTTTGGACAAACCTGATGTGCACCTCATTTAGAATGCAGGAAGGGCCCAATCTGAAGTTAAAGCAGCCCTGAGCATCAGTCTCTTCATTTTTTTTTTAGCACAGAGTATGATTCTTTAATGAAAACAAGCAAAATATAATGATGTTGACGAAAGCTATTAAACACCTTCATTAAAGACACTTTTCTGTCAGTTAACCAACTTTGGCATTCCTTGGCTGCCATCACGTTTCAGCCAACATCAACAGAACAAAAATTTTGATTCTGCTTTTTATTCAGAATAAGGCTAAAAAAAAAAAGTGTTTCCTGTCAGCCAGTAGTCCCTGTTTTTCATTGTTGACCCTAGCACTTTTTCTCCCCACCCGGATTTTTAAAAAAAAATCTGAAAAAAAAAAGTTTTTTAAAAATTCCCGAAATTGATTTGTGTATCTAGTTTAGCCCAGCACTTGATGTGCTTCATACATTATATATACTAATCATTATCATATTTATAATGTTTAAAACAATACAATCCCTACTTACTACCAGTACCTTAATTTTAAAACCAGTGCAATAACAAAAAACATAGTTTGGGGGGGTCCTAAGTATGGTGGTAATAGATACATTGCTGTTTAGCAATTCATTTTGTATAAATTGAGCAAGAATTTATAAAATTAAGTAGGTTATTAACCTGCTATTAGTGGGGGTTCTTTTTGTTTTTTGTATTATCTGTTGTTGATGTTTGGTCATAATTAATTCAGCTTTTGTATGAATGTTGATCTTCCGAAATTTTAGAAATTCAGAGTTGAATGAGTGAGCATTGCTGCAATAATCGTAGTGAACACACTGACAGTATTTGCACCGACCTTAAAATTAATATGAACAGATCAAAATAAACAGGAAATAATAACCTTTCAAGCCAAAACCTCTTTCACATCCAGGTAGGAGTAGTTATGGAAGTTCTACGAAGGATATTTCTTTAAAGCCAATAAAAAATATGAAGCAGTGTAATAACAGCAGTGCATGTAGCAACAGATTTTATAGCACAGGCAAACTCATGGCTTAGGAACTTTTTACTTCGCCATGCAGACAAAGATGTGAAGATTTTCCCACATATTCAAGAAAACGGCCGTGGGAGATTCCTCAGATTGAAGAGCTCACCTTTCTGTGTAGCAGTCAGAATTTCTAGAATGTTCCCTTAATACATTAGATAGGATCCTGCTCATATGATTTTCAGATTTTGTTAGATCCTATTGATCATGCGAGTTCTACCTAATTTGCATGTTAAAATGCACACAAGACTAACATGAGTTAGATCTCGTGAGAATCACATGTGCAAAAAGGTAGCCAGTTTGGTGTAATTGTAATTGTATCTTACAGTAAAAGTACCCTAGAGTACTTTCATGTTTAATACGATTCTTATAAACGGGTAATTTAAGCAAAGCTGATACAACCATATTTGCAATCTGCACAACAGGACTTTGCATTCCAAAAAGTATTATAATTTTACCAATCATGCATTCAAACACAAAACCTGTATACAGCCATAATGGTCCAAGTTGTTTTACAGTGTCTGGTAAAAACAGTATCTGATGTAAATATGCTGACATGTGCTTTTCACCATACAATAGAGAATTAGCAAAATAATTTTATAAGAAGTTCATATTTTCTTAACACCATTTTAAAACTTTATACTTGAAAGGCTGTTACAAGATATGTTTACCTTTATAAATAAATCTGCTTCAGAATAGTTGAAATTTGTTCCATTTATTTTAGATTTATTTTATATATAAACTCCTTCTAATTTCACTGCAACAATTGTATCATCACAAACAGTATTCTTGACTGGTCTGTAATGTCATTCTTCATGCAATATTTTTATGGCAACGAGCCTTGCATAAGCTTGTGCAAGCTTGTTTGTCTATGCAAGCTTGTTGTTTGTCCTTGCAAGCTTGTACTACCCTGTTGTTAATCCTTGCAAGCTTGTGCCAGTTTGTATATATTTAGGATTGTGCAAGCTTGCAGCAATCTTCTGCAAATTGCACAAGCTTGCAATATTTCTTTCATGTTGTTTGTGCAAGCTTGACATTTTTTTCAGTGTAGACTTGCACAAGCTTGCCACAAGGTTCCAAATACTAGCTTGCATGATAATAGTTTGCACAAGCTTGTCACAAGCTTGCATGAAGAGCTTGCGATTTTCATTTGGGTCATTCATCCCATGGTCTAGTTAATAAATGAAGACGCTGCTGCTGAAGACATCCAGTATGAAAATTTTGTTATCTTTGCTTCTCTTGAATGTAGAATCATACTGACATAGTTTTCACCAGAAGTCTTAACATGCATGAAACGTCCAGCTGAAAATCTTGTCATTAATCTTCCTCAATGGATGGTGATATAAAGTTTTAACTAAAAGACTTCTCATGATGTCTGGTTGGTCCAAAAAAGTGAAAATGGTGCTGATCTGAGTTCCATTATAGCTGCCATAGCATCGATCTTAAAAGCTTTTTATCATTACTCCTCCATAGCGAATAGTTTTATGACAATCATGCTGGTCAAAAATCCAATATGGCTATCATAGTGATCATTTTGAGAATTTTGTCATCACTACCCCTGCTAAATGGATTTCATATTAACATGGGGATTTTACTAAAAACTTAAGGTGTCTAATGAAAATGGTGCCACTCAGGCCACCACAGTGACCATTTTAATGGTCATAACAGAATGGTGTTTTAACTGAAAGACTTCTTATGATGTCTGGTTGGTCATAAATGACAATGATGCTAAACTGACCACCCAAATGGTCATTTGGAAATTCTTATTCTGCTCTTCAATGAAAAGTCATCTTGACATGTATTCGTCAGAAGAGTTCTTCTGATGTCTAATTGGTCCAGAATGTAAACAATGCAAACTGACCCTCAATATGACCACTATGTTGGCCATATTGAAAGTGTTGTTATCTCTGCTCCTAAATGGATGGCTATTTAAACATAAGGTTTTCACCAATAGACTTCTTATGATACCTAGCTGTTTTTAAGTGAAAATGTTGCATTGGTAGATCCAATATTGATGTTAAAATGGCTGTCTTGAAAATGTTGCTGTCACTACCCCCCTCCCCCCCCCCAGTGTGGATTGTCATATTGTCATCGGGATTTCACTAAAAGACTTTTAATGTTGTCTTGTTACAACTCTATGGTCTTCAACTAATTAGAAAAAAGAGCGAAAACCATCAAGTTTTGTAAAATTCAACAAATAATTCATTTCGTTAGAATGAAAGGAACTTGACAGTATTGTGAATTAAATCCCAAATAGTCCTAAAAATTCTATCACATTTCCAAAAGTATAATGTTCCATATGAGTCCATTAGTGTTCCAAATAAATTTCAATCTTGCATACATACTGATGTGTGAATGGTCTTGAATTTGCGACATTGAAAATGGTCTTGCTGGTGTTTCAGATTGATATAATCTAGAATATGTCCTTGAATAAATTCACAATAATCCCCGAAGAATGATTTTATCCTAAAGTCAGTGAGCACTTTGTAATTCCGATGAATACTGGTAATTGAAATAAATTAACCTCCTCAAATAATAATTGAACACTACTAAAAGACGATTCCACTACAGACGTTAAGATAGGAATAGTATTTCTGATTTAAACAACATTACATGTATATAACTTCCCACTTGACCTATGTTGCAATAACCATTTTCTGGAAATAGTCTGTCATCTTAGTAGAATTTCCATCAAATTCATTTTTAAAAAAGGGTCAGGTCTGTTTCCTTAAATTTTCAGCTAGCTGTCTGGAAAAGGGCAGGTAGACCATGTTTTTCTGAGGGGAATACCAATGTCCTGAATTCACATCCAAGTAAACATGTTTACAAACAAAATTCCATTATCCCACAATAACGAACAAAATTACTATTTAATATGTTCTTTACAAAATGCCCCATAACATTGTATAATCATTAAGAAAAAATAATATAGATATACATGACAGTGTACTTAGTCATAACCGAAAAAACTGTATTGTATTAAATTCCTGGAAATTCTTCTCACACAGTAAAGCATCAGTCCATTCTAGGGACTCTTGTTATTTTTGTTGTAGTAACAGTAGTATTTGGTTGAGAGGTTGTTGTTGTTGTTGTTGTTGTTATTTTCTGGAATGTGACAAGGAATTTTGTGCATGAAACTTAGACGTTACTCAGGAGTTGCTCTTATCTTTGCATAGTATACTACAAGCAAGAGAAAAAATGCCTTTGATCAAAAAACAACTGAAATGGGTGCTGCACTATAAATTTTTCTTTTGTATATCCATGTAGGAAAAGATGCAGTTTGTATCTCCCAATTCACCTGTTTTGAAAATGAAAATAAAAAGTGAGAGATTTTTCCTTGATTTATATTGAATTATTTTTCCAGTGATAAACTTGTTGCAGTTGGAATCTTTTACATGATAATTAAATGTTGATAGATTTTAATCAGTATATTGCTGCATTAATAGGCATCATCATTTCATTTGTTAGAATCACAGATGTGAGCATGAAAACCTCAACCAGTGAGCTGTTTCTACAATTTATAATTGCCGTAGCTGAACTTAAAACTACAATATGTCTGACATTTGGAATAAATATAACTTGTATAGTTTCAGCATTTAAATTCAAAGACTAGTGAGTTTCAACATTTATTGAAATTCAAAGAGTAATAAGCTTTGACATGTCAGAAGCGGTTCATATAAAAAAAATGGTAGCCAGTTGAAATATTGGAAACAAGAAGTAAATGATGTAACAATCCAATTTGTATCAAACTGGCTGGCTCTGAAAAAAATTTTGCATTATTACATGTAAAATAATTTTACAAATTCCGTATGTTGTTGCGGGCCGCAGGAAATAACTCCATGAGACCCCTGGACTAGATACATGTAAGCTGTACCTTCTAGCAATGCATGGCAACCTTAATGTTTCTTCATATAGTTTTTATACAACAACCATGTAATAATATTATATGTGCACCTGTTTTCCAGCTGTCAGTCTGCTTGTTCTTTATTTTCTTCAGAATAAGTTAGGCTCCCAACAATCTGTAGTTACAAACTATTTGATCAGCTTGCCTTTGGGAAGAATCTGATTAATTTTAGGTATCAGAAGTCAGGGTGGCTAGGACTGAAAGACTAAAGATGGTTATTGACATGTATACTCACTGCCTTGACCAAACCATGTAAATGGCTCACATATGAGATGAGAAAAACACTAATTGATTGAGAGAGGATGCCCCACTTGTTACAGGGCGCTTTTGTTGGTTATTGTTATCTATGAGATGAGCGACCATGGTGATATTGCCCGGATTGAGTAAATAACAACGTAAAATATGAAATTAATGGAAGGAATAACAGAGATCTGAGCAGAGATATAGAATAGAACAATACAAGCCCCCAAATGTAAAATATAAGTTTAATCAATTACATAAACAAAATGAAATTGGACATGACATTTGAATGATACACGTTCTCTTAGAAATAGAATTAAGAAATTTATAAGAAATGCAATTATCCATTCTGTTATACCAATAAAACAAATTTCATCATAGAGTTGAGCGAACAATAAAACTCATTACTCAGCATGCTGGCATAACCTGTTTGCATCTCATCCTTCCAAATTCAATGTTGGTGAGAGGTCAGAATTGCTCTATTCCTTTTCCTCTTTTCTTTCTCTCCAGCCTCTTTTGGGTCTTCAACCATAACTTGGTTGTCTGTTGTCTTTCCCCACTGTATGGTTTACATACAGAGCTCTTGTCCCCTTATGCTTTCCAAGACACGCTCTCTTTTCTATGACTGAATGTCTTTGTGTCCCTCACTTCCAGACATCCATCCCTTGGACAGTGTTATAATGAGAAAAGATACTTGCTATTTTCTTGGAGTGGGGCTTCCCCTTCCTCAGAAAAACTTGGACTGCCAAAACATTCAGGGAAGATTACTTAAAACACTGAATTTTGTCATGGAAGCACATCCCCTTGTTTAACTTGGCCAATCAGGATTAACTATATCTAACTGCCAATATTTTAACCACCCCAGCAAAGTCAGAATAATTCTGTCTAGTCCGCTTTTGTTAATAACTGTTCAGGAAATACTAATTTTAGACACTCTAGTGGCCTAGCGGTTAGAGCATCTGCCTCGGATGCGGGAGTTTGAGGGATCGAACCCCAACAGAGTCATTCCATACCAAAGACTTGTAAAAATGGTTCTAATAGCTGCCTTGCTAGGCGCTTAGCAATAAGATGTTAGTGTTAGGACTGGTCGGCCTACTATAATGTGACTGGGTGGGACATCATGCTACATGTCTGCGGCATGATGCCCCAGTGCTGGACATCACTATAAACTTCCATACTGCAGAATTGTAGTGATATGACTGTAAAATTGTTAAAGCTACATTAAAAATCCAAATCACATGCACACAATCCAAAATGGCACAAAATTGTCAATAGTTTGTGTCTACGTTGTCGTTTTCCACCACTTAACCCCACGTTAATGTCGCCTCTTCCATATCTCTAACCATTATTCCAGCGGGTCCTAATTAAAAATCAATCATGCCCTATCCCATGCAGCAGAGCATCCTTTCCTTCGCAGGCAGTGATTTATTGCAGGCCAAGCCTGTACGTTAAAGTTAATTGTTACATGTCACCTTGACCGCAACAAGATTCCACTCAGTTATGGTGCAGTAATCATCTTCCAAAATTCATATTTTTACATTGATTTTGTAGTCAGTAGTCAGGGTCACTAACTGTTTAAGGAAATATGGTTTAGTGACAATATCTTCTGTTCTTTGTTACCTACTATAAACCAGAGACTGTGGATGTCATGCATTTGAGACTAAAGACACCTGTTGATATTGGGGGCAAAGATCCCCAAATACAGTTCAACAAAATACTTTAAGTTCTGTTCAACCTAATTTGACCAAATTCTGTGGACGACTCACATTTTAGACAAGGAATACATCTATTGATTTTGTGGGTTTAGAGTTTAAAGTCCAAGGTCACTTTGACTTGAAGAATATATTTTACCAGTCTTGACACATTTGAAATTGAGATCTGCATCCTATACTGTGGTCGGAATTTTTTGTTGGCTTGCATTTGATGCAATAAACAAAAAAAAACTGTTTTGATATGGGAGTCAAATGGGCACAGTTACTCCATGAAGAAAACTGGGTTGACTGTGTAAAAAAAGGAACACCAAAAATTGTTAGTTGCATTTGAGATGAGAAAGACAAGGTATATGATAATATTGTAGGTAAAGACTTTTGGAGTGCCACCAACCATAATGGAGGTACAAGGGCTGCTACTGATTTTTGGGAAATGCACTGAATGATGCTCTGATTGTGGAAATGGTTGTTGGGTGTACCATTTATGGTACTCATGTGGCTGATAGCAAAACAAAACTTACACCATGTATCATAGAACATGATTCAAGTGGATTACTCCTACCCACCATGCTTTATTGTTTGTCAGAAGCAAGATGTTGCCCTTTAAGGAGTTAAGAATGGTTTTGCATTTCTGATGATAAAGTAAAGTGTCCTATAATTTTAGCCATATTTAGAGATGTTTCCATGAAAACTTTTACAAGATATAGCATGGGACATATGTCACATTGCCATATGAAACGTACTTTGCATAATTTCAGGATCATATGGAATTGAAACCAAGGCACGCAAAATATCTTGTCTACACAAGCTGTTGGAATAAAGGCCTAGCGTGATGTCTGGTGGAGGAAAATGAGGCTTCTTGCAGGAAATAAAATGGCATGGCAGACTTTGGGTGAATCAGTAACTACTGGCAGTTTTCAAATTTGGCCAAAAATGTTTGTTGTTTTTGCTGTTGTAAATAACATATTACATTACAAAGTCTTGTTTGTGATTTTAGTTTATATATTAAAATAATTATCACTTAGAGATAAACACATTTACAGATGTTGAGTTCAGGGTCTGGTATTATAAATTAAGAATGTTCTGGAAGTAACCTTGTTTATGAATTTTATGGGAAAATGAACTTTTAATCCTCATCTGGGTTCTGTTATTGTGTCTAGGCTTTTTATATATATATATTTTTTGTTTACTTCAGAATTATTAATTCCATATCTTAACATCAGTCTAGTCGAGTCAGTTGTGTTCAGTTATATTTTGTGAGGATTTATTTATTTCAAGTTTTAATTGTAATTACAAAGTGCTCTTTGACTTTAGGAATAAATTACTATCTTGGAATTATTGTGAATTTATTCAAGGACATTTTGGATTATGTTGTTGTGTTACATCAAGACTGTCAATACATCCACACTATTCCAGACTTCTGGCACATCAGCACATTCAATATTGAATTTCTTTTGGAATACTACTGGAATTCATTTGGAATACTTGATATTCTTTGGACTTAGGTTGGAACCTTTTGGGTCTTTTTGGGATGTAATTCACAGCAGTGTAAGTTCCTGTTAAACTTTCACTTTGTATTCTAGGGAGATAAATTATTTGTTGAATTTTATGAAAACTTGTTGGTTTTTCACTATCTTCTGATACTTAGTTTAAGACCATAGAGTCTTTACACCAGTCAGTACGGGGGGGGGTAAAAAAGATGTACAATACTGTATAATGTAGTGCGATTTTTCTTTGTATAGAACCTAGTACTTGTAAACTTTTTTATAATTATGAATTTATAAAAGAAAATGCAGCAAGATTGCACTGGTTGTAAATTGCCATATTTGGTTCTTTAATTAAATTAGAAATAAAATAAAGGACGCTGAGTTTCTCTTAAACAGGTTTAAGATGTTATAGCCAGGGGGAGGAGGGTCAGACTCCTTGCAAAGTTGTGATCATAACAGTTTATGGCCATGAAATTAATTCTAACTCAGTTGTTTTTGCATGATTTTGTAACTGGCAATATACTGTGCCCAAAGTTTAAGCATCGCGGTGCTGATTAACATTACATGGCAATGCATACAAGTTTTGTTTTTATCTGTTTATTACAGCTTGAACTCACTAGACAACATTGTGGCATGCAGATATAGAATTATCTATTACAGTTTGAACTGTGTTGTAGCCATTCATTGGAGAACTTCAGGTACCATGATGGAACAATGCATTGCAAGTTTCTCAGATTTTACTTTTCACACAAGATTTATTTAGGATTCATGTAGAGCTAAAAGAAAAAAAAAAGAAAACTGATAGCACAATAACTATGCTCCCTCTAAGTCAAGATTGTGCCTCTCTTGTAAGCTGCCTGTCTGATCTGTTCATGAAAGGTGCTGTATAATTTGCTGAAGAAACCTTGATCCATTTGTTGAAATTATGCATTTGCACAGATGCTTCAAGGTACAGGTGTAGTAGTCAGATTTATCCCCCTCAGAAAGTTTCCCCAGTTTTTTCCCAGGAAAAAAATCAGCTAGCCAATTCTTTCACAAAGGGAAACATCTGGCTAGCAAATTCTTTCACCCTCCAGCTGAAAGTGTCCCCCCTGGGGAAAGAATTGGCTAGGTGATTCTCCCCCACCACCACCAGTTACACTATTTATACATTAGAACAAATAAATAGCATAACTAAATTTATAAAAACAGATACTAACTTATTTTAAGAATTTTATTAGAACAAATCCCCCCCCCAAATGAATATATTGTTTTTAAAACCAACCTTATTAAAATAAATATTTATGTTACAACCTTCCATATTAACAAAAATATATTAATGTCCTTTCTTCATTGATGGGGTTTATATGTTTTTCATATTTTGTTTCGATTTTATATATAATTAGAATATAAGATGAGGAAGTATAACTATTTTAAGGTCTCACTTGGAAGAAATATGATTGTCCCAATTTGTCAGTTTTTATTAGTATGTATAAATTAATTTTGTATTTTTCTGAAATTGCTAATTAAAAACAAAACAATAGGAAGTTTGCAACCAGTGTTTCTCAAATATTCTAGGTGTTCCTTACTGTATGTATATGAAAGGAAAGTGTCACAGGTGTGACGATTACAGGTGAATGTTATTGTTCTAACATATTTTGGGGGTTCAAGGGAATCAGGGTAGGGTAGTGTCATTTGAAAACAAATAAAGCCATGAAACTTGTCTGTTGCAAAACACACCAGAAATGTCATATGTTGTGTACACAGTAATTATCGCAGGTAATTCCAGTGTTCCGTACAGGAAATTGGTCTATAATCCCATTTATAAGAGCATCTGATGGCATCAAATCTTGATATAAATAAAGTTGAATATCCTTAATATTACTTATTGACTCACAATTATGAATGGACAAGTTATACATTGATATAGTATCAGATATTAATAATGGCACCTACCCAGCAAATCTGGCAGCTACCAAAGCTCTCAGTAAGAGAAGGAATGAAATGAGGCTAAAGATTTTACTGCAAGCAGTAAAACTTTACAAAGGTAACTGTCGTGTTCTTAGAAGAAATGAAGTATCAACAGTCCTAGCAAGCTTTCATTTTGGTAAGTAGTACTTTAAAAAATTAGTCATAATATAATACTAATGCAAAATTCTAAGACACTCAGATAACTTGTACACAGCCTGGGTCTATTGGCCATAATGCCAAAAAAAAACCAATTTAACACTTCTTAGTAAGCTTGTTAATATATTGATACATCCATACTCTATCAAAATCAATTATCCATCATTATTCCAGGGAGTGGAATCTCTGTCTCTGCTGTCTGTCTTCCTCTTTGTCTTTCTCTATCTACATAACTCTCTCTCTCTCTCTCTCTCTCTCTCTCTCTCTCATGTCCCTCTGTCTTTGTCACTCTTCCTCCCTGTCATCCTTGCTTCCTCTCTCCATACTCATTGTTTTCTTCTCATTCTTCATCCCTTTCTTCCTCTCTCGATCTTCCTTTCGCTCCTCCTGTCTTCTGTCTTCCTCGATTTCATCTCTGTTTTCCACTCTTATCTTCTTTTCTTCCTCTCTCTGTTCCTTAAGTCTTCCTCTTTGTCTTCTCTCTTGTCCTCTTACTACCTTCCCCTTTCTTCCTTCCTCTTGTCCTGTCCTCTCTCTCTCTCTCTTCCTCTCTCTCCTCTTCTTTCTCCCCCCCCTTTTTCTTCTATGTATATTCCTCCCGTTCTTCCCCGATCTCTTCCTTTCTGTCTTCCTCTCTTGCTTTTTCTCTCTTACTCTCAAACTTTTCCTCTCTCTCTCTCCATTTTCACCATCTGTCTCTAGAACTCTTATATATACTCTCCTCTGTCGTTCTCTCTCCCTCTGTCTCTCTCCTGTCTTTTCTGTCTCTGTTGCTTTCTCTCTTCATTGCTCTGTCTTCTTTCTCTCTAGCTCATGCTCTTACACTCTTTTCTCTTTTTTTGCTCCCTCCATTTTCATCATCTGCCTCAATAGTGCTCTCACATATACTCCCCTCTTTCTCTCTGTGGTACACAAAGCGCATACCGGTAATTATAAATTGTAAACATTCTTTTCTTGTACTTTTGAAGTAAAATTGAATTGTTATATTTTTATTGTAACAGGTAAATACACTGGTAGACATCTAGGCCATGACAAAACATGTGAGAAATGCCAGGAAGGGTATTACTGGATGGGGATGAAACAACTTATAATAAAATATTTCAGTGACTGCGATAAATGCAATAGAGTTAATCTAGGGCCAATACAAGCAGTACCTCCTCTGAATTCTTTACCAGTGCCATCAAAAGTGTGGAGTTTAGTTGGAATCGATATTATCTGTCCTCTTCCAATGACAGACAGTGGGAACAAAGATACTGTTGCAGCCACAGATAATTTTTCCAAGTGGTCTGAGGCTGAAGGTCTCGCCAACAAAAGTGCTGATGAAGTAACAAAATTTCTACTTAATATCGTATGTCACCTTGGTCCTATCAATCAGGGAAAAGAGTTCACAAACAAGCTCATAGATAACCTAACATGAGTTTAATGTAGACCACAGAATTTCCTATGCATACCATCCACAAACCAGTGGGCAGAGAGAACATGACAATAGGACCCTGAAAGAAATGCTATCCAAGGTAACCAGTGACCAAGCAACAAAATGGGATGTCTGGTTGCCCAGTACACTGTTTGCATACAGGACAAATGTACAAGCATCTACCAAGGTCACACCTTTTGAGATTATGTATGGTAGGAAGTCTTGTATCATTTCTGCACGTAGCCAAAACAGAGATTGCATTGAGTTCTCTCATGATGTATTGGCAAACATAAACAAACACAGGGAGTATAACAGAAAACATTAAAAATGCACAGATCCGCCAGAAGCGAAATTTCGATTAAAAAAAAAAAGTCCTTTAAAGTCTTTCAAAAGGGATCTCTGGTTCTTACGAAGAATGCCAATAAAATAAGGAGATTTGGCTGCAAACTGGCACCACTGTGGGTGGGCCCTTACATAGTAAAAGATGTTCTTACAAAGGGCAGGGTAAGACTGCAAAATGAACAAAGTGGCAAGCTGCTGTCTAACATTTATCATTGTAGCCATTTGAAACTTCATACAAGGAGACCAGCTATGACAGAAGCCACCACCACCACCACAGATGACACAATTCCAAGAAAACACTGAAAGAACAACTGAAAAGACTCAACGAAAAATAACATCAGACTTCAACTCCTCCAACAATAAGTAATAGAGTAATGGTAATCCAAATAAAGTTCTTAAAAGACAAACAAGTGAACAATTGAAAAGATTGCCAACAATACTTCCAAGGAGGCCCCAGGAACATAAGGAAAACGGAAACATTCATAATATCCTCAATCCACCAACAGAAAAACAATGCAAAAAAAAGTTGCAGGAAAATGCAGTTCACCTTTATGAAGTGAACAAAGTATAATTTACATAAGACATCCTCAGCCCTAACAAAATTGGAAATTGTACAAGGTGATAGTAATTGTATGTTTAGAGCTATAAGCTTTGCAATTTCAGGAAGTGAAGAGAGCTACAACTTTTGCCGTATTAGTATTGTCAGGCATATGCACTCCAGAATGGGTACTAAAAAGCTTAGCAATTACCTCAACAACAATGTAAATAAGTATTTACAGGACAGTAATATGGAGTTAAATACTATGTGGACAACTGATGCCAAGATTATGGGTGCAGCATCACTTGTTATCCACAGACATTTATGTGTATCGTGCTAGTGGATCAGATTCCAAAGGAGTTAAGCACTTCAATTAGTTGAGGTACCCAGCATCCTTTTCCTTGGACACTTTCACTCAGTCTGGAATTTATTTACAAATCCATGCTGATGACCATTTTAATTTAATTTTTAACCATTTAGTGTTAGGTTACTAAGAAGAAGCATGAACAATAATTAAAAGTTTTATTTTATTCCATGTAAGTGAGTTTTGAAAGGTTATTAGTCTGAAATTGTAATCTGTATTAATGTAAAGGCTCATTTGAAATAAACCCTGTGTGAGAATTTGTTAGGTGAACTACTGCATGTATTATATTTCACATGTGGGCCTTAAGCAGATTAGGAAAGAGTCCATTAATGAAAAGAAACCATTTAGTTGTAGTGGGGAAAAATTGGTTAGCTCATTCTGTCCCCCACTTTCCCGATTTGTTCAGTGACCCATTATATGTATGGTATTTCACTTGTAGGCCTTAAGTATATTACCAAAGAACCCATTAATAACAAGAAACTATTTGGTTGGAGGTAGGGGGAAAGAATCAGCTAGCTGATTCTGCCCCCCCCCTCCCCCCATTTGTTAAGTGAACTATTATATGTATGATATTTCACATGTGGACATTAAGCTCATTACCAGTCGGGGTGGGGGGTGGGAGAGGGAATTGGCTGTTACACCGGTTGAGCTAAATTATACTCAGATGTGTATGAAATCAGGGGTGACCTTTACCCCAACCACTCTTGCCAACCGACCACAAATGCCAGTAATGGGAAGGTGATTGCTCTGCCTTAAATGTTAAATATAGCAAGTTTCATGAAGTTTGTATTACTAGTTTTAGTGATTTAGTATTGCACAAAACCTTCGTCATAGAGTTGATGATGATGGTGTCACCCAAGTTTGTGCTAACCTCGAATTCCTTTGTGTGCTTATATTGGTGCTTATTTTTGGGGCATGTGCTTTACTATATTTAACAGTTAGACACAGTATGTGCATGCTTTTTAGAATCTAATTGGAAAGTTTGAATATAATCAGAAAGAGAAATTAATGTTGTTTTTTTTTCAGTAACAAGATATACCAAGGGATGTGGGAAAGTTTTGGGTTGAAAATCATCTTGATCCAGATGGATTCAGCCTAAAATATGCATCAAATAATTGACGCATATTGATCCATGTCATAATTCTTGTGTGCAGGGAAAAACATTGCTGTTTTGTAATGTGACCAGGAACATTATATTTTCATTTCTTCATACAAAATATTTGAAAACAGTTGAATAGATTCATTGCACTTGGTAACCATTTTATTAGTCTTATGTGAAATGAGGCTTTATATATGATTCTTTAAAATTGTTGACTATTTTATCATATTAAATATAGTGTTGTTTGCATTTAAAAAGTTTTATAGAAATTATAACTAAGCAACTGTACACTGAATTTTTGTATCATAGCAGCAATGAAGATTATGCATAAGGTGGAGATGGAATTTAGTATGAATATGTTTGTATTGCTTATATTCTTAATGTTTGGAAAGTTGTACTGTCTTTAATCAGCATTGTTTGAGGAAACTCTATGGGCATTTACAGGCAGCTATTGCTCAGTATGACTGGCCACATTTATTTTCAAAACTAGGTTATTTGCCTGTCCTGGGATGGGAATTTAAAAAAAAAAAGTTTATTAAAAAGGTTAACAAATTGGGACGCTTCAAAGAAAGCTTAAAGATAAAAATACAAAAAAAAAGGTAATAAAATCTTTGGGATGAAACTCGCAACCTCTTGTTGGCAGCCAGGACACAGAAACAAACTGACAAAGTTAGTCAGAAAGACCCGGTTTCATGCTCCCATAACTACATATATCTCTATGCCTTTAGTTAATATTTCCTGACAATTTTGATTATACAGTCATGAAATTGATGAAATTATTCATTTCAAGAGTTTGTTTTACCCATCTACAAAAAAAAGGTAGGACCGTGACCTACATTTCAGGTTCGGTTAATTATGTTCTTTGTTTACATTAAGCTCACTTTCTGAGATCTTCAGTACTGTTGCATGTTGAAATAAGAAACTTTTTAATTTTTATATTTATTAACTGTACCAAATATTAGCAAGAGCTGGTCAAAGCAACATATTTTGTAACATTCATGCATGTTTATCTGAAGAAAAAAAAAAGTCATGACACTCATCATTATATACATTTGCATTCGTCACTGGTAAAAAATAGGTCACATTGACCTATTATGTCCCATTTATTAAAAATATCATTGATCTGTTTTTTTGTTAACTTAAACTGTTGTATGCAGTTATAAAACTTGATAGAAGCATTCATCTTCAAGGAGCATGGCACATCATTGACAAAGTTGGTTACCATGAAATACTTTGAACATCCACTGATTATGTAGAGTTACAATTTCTGTTAACATTTTGCATCACAGGCATGAAATGCACTTAGTCTGTTCATTTCTATACACACATATATATTAAATATTTGAAAAGGTTTATATGGTGACCTGTTTTATTTCTTGGGTATCTTTGCTTAGTATATCGGGAAGAAAAAAATACTACAGTTGAGTAGAGACAGTGTTCTGCAATATTTTCTGTTAAAGTAGTCTTTAAGTAGAAAAGTTATTGCATTAGGAATGACAAAAATAAAAATATTTAATGAAATATTTATCAGTCAAAATTGTATATTACAAAGCAAATTTTCTGGGTTTTGCCTATTATGCTATGTATAAAGTACTTGCAAACGCAGAACAGTATTTAATTTGTGCTCATTATGTTCAAATTTACCTTACTTACCATAGTGATTGCAGTTGCAGAAATTGTAAATTTTGTAGTTCCTTGCAGTGTTTTCAAGTGTAAGAATCCTGTTTACCACCTGAGCACTTTTTATTAGGCATGGTATTTTTATGTGGATCTGAATGCAAGTTAGTTTTTCTAGGTTTTTAACCAATATGTTGGGGCAGGGCATTTCTAACATATGTTAGCCCATAGCCTAGCACAAATGATGAAGGGTAAATGTTATCAGTTTTTTTTTCTAAAAATCTCAATATATTGAACAATTCATCCAAGATTTCTCTTGCCTACCAACTATTTTCACTTGCCCCGGCTAGTTGGACTTGGAATTGTCATCCATACGGTATATTTTCTCTCTGATCAATTCATTGTTATTGCATCTCATACTGAACAGAAGGTCCAATTAACTTTGGGTTTTCACCAGAAGATTTTTATGATGTCTGTATATAGTCGGTCCTAAATGAAAGGTGTGCCGATCTGACAGTCAATATGGCTTATTGAAAATCTTATTGTTCCTACTTCTTGGTGGATGGTCATATTAGCATATCGTTTTATACCAAACAACTATTTATTTTGTTTGTGGTGCTTATCTGACGTCAGATGTGACTGTTATGGCAGCCATCATAGAAATCTTGTTACTCTCATCTCATAAGTGGAAAACCATGTTGACATGTGGTTTGCACCAGATGACTTATTATCAAGCCTATATGAAACTAAATGACAATGGTGCCAGTCTTCCATTCAGCATGGCTACCATTGCAGCTATCTTGAAACTTTTGTTTGCATTCTTCTGAATGAATAGTTATATAGACATCTGGATTTCACCAAAAGGCTTTTAAGAGTCATAAATGAAAATATTGCAGAGGTGACATCCACAATGGCCACTATCGCAAGCATCATAAAATCTTGTTATTGCTTCTTCATCTAAACAGAAAGTCATAATGGCATTTTCACCAAAAGACTTCTTTTGTTGTCTAGTTGTTCCAGAATGAAAGTGATGCAGATCTGACATACGATATGGCCACCGTGGTGGCCAGCTTAACAGACTTGTAATCACTACTACCTCTGAATGGATGATCATATCAGTATGGATTTTCTCCTAAAGACTTTATAAGATGTCTCATTGGTGCTACAGCTCTCTGTATCATCTTTTAAATTATAATATAGTTTTTATATAAGCCATTTGAGCTTATGACATTCTTTAATTCGGTGGCTAGTTAGGACTATAGTAAAGTATATGTACAGTACGTCATAGGAATTTCATTCATAACGAGGCCAGTTGCTAAGGTCAAATCAACAACTTAGTCAGTGAAGAATGCCACGCCAAAATGGAGTTTACATAAACATCACATGGAATTAGTTGTGTATTTGCCCTGTGGAGAGCTATCATGCATGCCATAACATTTGATTGGTTCAGTAATTTGAGAAGGTCAGAACAAGACGGATACATTATGACTGTTTGCATTATATGTATTTTGAAATAATCCAATTATTTAAGAAATTATAGTGAATCAGATATTGTTGATTTGGTGCATATATAGTTAGTATATAATGACAATATACACAAATTATTATATTCTTCAGTTATGCCAGCTTTGTAAAAGTCAGAAAGGAACTTGTTATTTAGTTATAATATTTTCATTGGATATAGCAGAGTAGATAATCATTAATTGAAGCAGTTAATACTTTGAAGATAATGTGAATTTATTCAATGATTTGAATATATAACTAATTCTATCAGATTATGCAAAACCTTCAAGGTCTTAAATGTTATTCTTCAGTCACAGATTTACATTGAAGTAAAAACATTTGGATTAATAACTCAAATTCAGTGATGTTATCATTGTAGCAAATAAGCACTTTAGAATCTTCATTCAGAATGCTTTGGAACAGTTTCTGGATTAGTGAGAAATTGGTAGTGTAATTAGGATAATTAGGATTAAATACTAGGAATTCATACATTTTAAGTTTTTTATAATTCTCTCAAATTGTTGGATTTTATATTTTATTTAAGTAAATTTATATTTTGGAAAACTTGAATGCTTGTTTGGTTTTACCTGGTCTTGTTACTTAAGTTCAAGCCCTATGTCGTAACATTGGTCTTAAATGATGCCAATCTGTACAGACAGTATGATTGCTACAATGACCATCTTGCAAAACATTGTATCTCTACTCCTAATAAATCAATGGTCTTATATTAACATAGGGTTTTCACCAGAACCTTAACATAAAAAATGGCCCCAATCTTGCATTAATTATGGTTGTCTTTTTCCTCCAGAATATCAGAAATAGTTTCCAAACCCATCATTTAACAAAAAGAAACTTTTGGTTCCTGGAAATTCATTTCAGCCCGTAGAGTATCATTGCTTGAAGGAGCTCTTGTTTTACTTAATTTGGCTGTAAAGCCAAGTGAGCTTTTGCTTTTAATGCCTTTTGTTTGTGCTTTTGGTATTGCCCTTTGTCCATTGTGTATCATCTTGTGTCTGTTGGCAACTGCTATATTAATCTTTCACACTAATTTCAACCAGACTTGTCAACCTTGTAAATACATTCAGGTTTAAAACATTGCATGTTTGTTTTACGGTTTTGAGTTAGAGAAGCTTATTATTAAATGTTGATTATTGAAGAAAAGAAAAGGTTTGTTTTTTATTTATTGAAAACAAATTGTGTTGACATGCTCTTTCACATTTCTTTCTTTCAATCTTGGTCATGTTTTCTTTCTCATCAACATCTCCAATCGGAAGGTTGTATTCCTTCACATCTGTGCTTTTCCCATGTAAAGCGGTGCTTTCATTAGTCTTACCACCAGTCATTGACTCATGAACCAAACAAAATAAGATTAGTTGAGCCCAGGTGCACATGCAAAGGGTCTGACAAGGTCTTATTCAGAAGAAGATGGACAAGAAGACTCCCATGACTCTACTTGTATAAACAATTTTTCGTTATGACCATGATCTGCATCATTGCATGTGTGGTAAAGAAAGTGACCTCTACTGCATTACACACATAGCTGAAGTTTTCAATCAGGCCTGTATTATTGGTTGTGGCTATACTAAAAATTATTGTGTAAATGCAGACATAAGAATACTGATTGACACCACAATGATCTTATTTTGTTTCAGAGTTAGTCTGAAAATATTTTATACCAACTGCAGCAGAGGATATTTTTATATTAAACGATTACCGCACACTATATATATGGCAAAAATTCACAGATTGATAATTATAGTATTTTTAAAGAATGTATTGACATATCAAATTGTGGCTTCATTTTACCAGATCAGCGAATTGTGCACAGTGTTACAGAAAAAGATTAAATTGCTGTTTTGCTTAAATGTATCATAAAGATTAGACAGAGACTTGTTAATGACATAGCCTGGACATATTGATAATTTATTCAACTTAGAAACTGTCTTGGAGTAGCAATGATGTACCGGTAAACATGAATTGTGAGAAAAAATCCTGGAAAGTCCTTTTTTGATATTGTACAGGAAAAAACTGAAATAGCTGACATTTAGACCACCCAAAAAGAACAAATACCACAATGATGATGATAGTGATGGCATTGAAAACATCAAGTGAATATAGTATCCTAAGAGTGAAGGTCATCAAGAATGAATTAGTGATGTCTTTAGCATTAATATATTGAATTACGAACAACACCTTTACATGAATATGAGACTTTTTTCAGCAATGAAGAATCTAAGCAAATGGTGCAGTGTTACAAGTTTTGTGGAAAGAGATTCACATGCAAAGAGAAAAGCTTATGTGTGAATATACAAGCAGTGCTTGACATTTAAGAACATCAAATGTAATTGTACAAGCGGTGGTCATTTACGAATTGGTATAATACATTGTGATCATAATAATCAGTGATGTGATCAGATACTGAATTAAAGACAGTTATGTTCAGACATAAAATTCTATTTGACATTGATCCTCGGTTGATGCAGACTGGTATAGAAATGTTTTTAAAATGCACTATCCCAGGTTTGCAAATTACTTTCACAGGTGGTATTTTTTTACAGCAAACGGCCATACAATCAAATACTGTCCACTGCGAGTATTTTTAAGACCATATGTATATGCTGAGGAGCACATACGCCTGATGATACGTACCCCATTCCCTAAAATCTGAAGAGCCCTGGGTGACTGACTGGTCTAAAGGGCTCACTTTTACTGATCACTGCCATCTCACCTTTGCATGGGTTCAAGTCGCAGGTTTGGCCAATGTGGGTATGTGAGAAAGCTTGCCAGTAGATTCCCATGGGTTGGCTGTTCTTATTGGGGTTTTCCTAGGTTGTTCATCTGGTCACTGTCTATAGCCTATAATGTGCTAAAAAATAGCATTAAACCCAAAACAATTAGAAACAAAAATGATGATTTTTATGAAAACACAGATGATTATTTCTGTTAGAATATAATTTGTAAATATATAAAGTTTAGTGGCATTCGTATGTAATGACTGCAGAGGTGTTGGCCTTGGAAAATATTAACTATTAAGCAGAACTTGCCATTATGTGTACTGTAAATTACATTTGCTCGCATAACATGTTGGTATATGTGCCTTAAATGCGGCATCCGAGTTAAATCACATAACCAGCTTTGCCAACCTTGCAGATCTGTTCGTGAGTATTATTGTGCACTCCGACAAAGATTCGCTAAGATATATGTCAATAAAAACACCCAGTAACATTAAGACTGTTGAGAAAACACATATGTTGATGACGTAATAGCCAGGGTTGAAGCGATTGCAGTTTATGATCCTGAGAGAGAGTAAACAAACTAAAACAAAATTATTGATGGAATTTGCAGTTAGAGAAAGATTTCCCTTATATACCAAAATGCTGACTGATTCAGCTAAGGCAACTCACATGTGAGTGTGGGATATGAATACCAGACAGTATGCAAGAAACTGAATGACTTCCGTTATTAGGACTACAGCTGGTTGTGCAACAGTTTCCACCGGATCAACCACAACTGGTTGCCCCAGATCAACAGAATGCATTGAAAGCATTACAAGTAAAACGAGATGCGTTTAAGCATAATATACAAATACCAAGTGGCACAAGAAAAGTTGACATTTTCAATATCAGGTATTATAGCCAACCGCATTGGACTGAGAAACTGCAGGATAATTAAATATCCAAATTCCTCCAAGAGCCCCAAGAGCAGAAACTGCATGCATGGTTGTGGATGAACAAAACCATTGTCATATTGCAGCTGAAGCTGCATCATATGTTCGTGAACAAGACCGCCATTGCTGTATTGCACATACCATTGTTACTGAGGCTGCCTCAAAAGCACAGCAATTACAAGTACCCGAGTACATGAACAAGCATCATGGTGACTTAAAAACTGTTAGGCATTATTCAGATTGAATTCGTGCCAGGTAAAGAACTGGTGGAACTTTTTTCAAAGATGCATCTAAAAATCATATTGATGTTATATCAGACAGGCACCTATGGAGTTAAAGCATATAATGTTTTCCATGTGCATTTGAATCAGACACTTAACCAAGATAAGAATGGATTATAAACAACAACCTTATAGCTTTATGGAGATCCACTTATAAGCTTAAACCGTAAAGACTCCACAGCTGTTAATGACAAAAGCTTTGAAATGATTCTTGAGACTTTGGAAAAATGGGCCCTTACAGGATCTGAATGGACTTTTGAAAGATGCGTTATAGTTGAAGTGCACATTTGCAAATGTTGCCATTTGAACCATTTTGCCGGTCTGTTTTGAATGGGCGATCTTTTCCAAGTTGCATCCCATGAGTGCCAACACAGACTGATGGGGAATATTGGCAATACTTGTGTGAACTAAATTTTGGTAACATAGAATATTAGGTATTATTCGTACCCGGCTAGGATTAGAATTAGAATTACAATTGCATGACAGTCTTGGTTTGTTCTTCCATATGAGCCTTTCTTGGAAATTGATGGATAACTAACACACAAGACAATGCCCTCAGTAATTATTATCCTGTCAATACCACAGTTAGATTTATTAACAATCGCATCCTGCTATTGTTCAGCAGCGCAAAATATTCCATCGATGGAAAGGAAATCAAAGCTATTCTTGACAACCTTGACATTACCACAACGATTATTGGACTTGCCCCGATACAGTGATGATTCTGTGAGATCCGCTGGCTCAACTATCACATTTTCAAAGATACGTTGATAATGCAGATTCTCGACTATATACGTATCAGAAACCTAAACTGAGAAGTGCTTCTGTTAACGATGTAGATTCAGAACCTTTAATCATTAGTACGAACAACAGTTTCAATGATGGAGTTAAGCAACGTGAAGCACAACTTCATGGAGGCTCATCAATCTAATTAAAATCAGATCTTCGCTGTCCTGCATGAAGATCTGACGACGACCGCTTAAGGGTCCTGTTCTGGTGACCATTGAATTATCCAGTGGAAATTCAGCTTTCAAAAATCTGAAAGTGAATCAAATTGCTCGGTAAACATTGATGCTCTTCATCCACACTGCTCAGTCTCCAAACACGAAGATGTAAGACTTCATCTGATTGACTGATAAAATTAGCGATTATGGTAATAACGTAGGTTACCAGAACATGACCCATAAGTGGTCGCTGTCAGATCTTCATGTATAACAGTGGAGATCTGATTTTAATCAGATTGGGAGGCTCATTAAGGTTTTCATGTGAAGTCTGGAGCTGTGTCAACACTGTCGTTCCTTGCACTCACCACATTCATGCATCAAGTAACTGATATCATGAGACAGTTTGCAGGCAAATAAGTACCCAACCTTGTCTTCATGCCAAAACACATATTCCTGGCCTTTCAAATTATGAATTGAGACGAGGACCAAAGCTGTAGCAAGATGATATTTGACGAATTAGAAGTAACTGAAACTTCTCGGCGGTTAAACATTTATCAGGAACCCTCTGAAAAAATTTTGCTTGACTTCTCAAACATATTGCATGTTCATGTCATAATCTGTGTTCGTATCAAAAGAATGATAGATATGCAAGTTCCCTGCAATTGAATTGTTTAGGTTGTCCATAGCTGACACATACATTCAAGCACTTGGACATGCAGCATGTGACAGTGGTTACAAATGATAAGTTATGATCCACTCTGACAAGATCCTTTTGTTGGAGGACATGAGTTTACAAATGAGGGTCATTGACATGCTTTTGGAACATTGATAAAGTAATTAGACCTGTTGAATTTTTAATAATAACGTCCCATCACGAAGTTAAAGCCCATCATCAAGGTAAGGTTGGTCTTAATGAAAACCAGCTTATGAGAATAAACAACGATATAAAAACATGATCCAAGACTCACGTTGAGGCTTTCTCTTGCTAAGTTGACTGCGTTTGCCCCCGTGTGGTAGACGCAAACGCAACTTGATGAGCTTAATGCGGCCAAGGAAAAGAACACCTCGGTGACATTAAATATCCAAATCAATAAATACAAAAGTTCAGTGGAATATTTCCATTCCTCGCAGAGATTTGAGTGATGTTGGCAGCTGCAGTTACAGTGGTTGCAAAACCGATTGCACTAGGGGCAGTCGGAACAGCATCTGGAATGTCTTTAAGAAAGGCTGTTGGTGGAAACAAACGATAAATGAATAGATTCTTCCCGATAAGGTCACTAGCAGTCCATTTTACCTGGACGATGGGCAACCTTGCAGTTTCTCCTATATTCGATCACCAAAATTTACCATTTTTAACAAGGCACACTGAAGCAAAGGCAACTTAGAAAGCACAAATGTAGATACTAACAAAGTTTGATTTGCGTTCTGTTTATGTATGTAATTTTCGTCAAAGTATCTTGAGATTCATTGAATTTATTTCAACTTCCAAACACCATATGAAGTCAACGGTAAATCTGCCCGCTGACTACAAATATGGCGGCTGATGACATCATTCGGGAACTATCTGTAAGAAAAGGTAAAGGTCTTCGATTACCAGGAACAACTTAACAGAATACCTTCAGATGTCTTCTACTACCCAGTACAACTTGCAGAAGGCCTCGTCGCTAACCAATTTAGATTTATTTGCGATGGTAAAATCGAACATTTTCGAGTTGTCTTTATGCAGGTGAACATGCATCGAGGATTCCACAAATAATGCAAAATAACCTAGATTTGACAACGGGACCTAGAACACAGAGGGGTAACATACATACTAACACCCAAACATCTTTTATATTTTGTCTTGTATTGGCTTGCACCACCACTTAAAATTGTTGATTATTTAACCCATGGAGCTAGAACCCATGGCGATAGCCCTGACAGACAGCCACCATTTCATTCAACTCTGCTGTTGCAATCTCTGTCGGATGGGCCAATATGTGATCATATTATTGTTAAAGAATTGCATGCACTTGAGCGTTCACCATCCCAGTAAATGCATATTGAAATTACATTCAAGTTTGCTTAACATTATACAAAATGTATGTTAATATTTACTCAGATGTGGTACTGATGAAAATCTGAGCAAATTTTCTGCCAAAGCAGATCTGGTTGAGTTTACCAGACACATTGTTGCTGATATTGACCCAGGTAAGCTTGTGAATTTTGAAGATTGAACTGGTAAACTTAAAATGTATAACATGCTATTTGTGGAATCAACACGGCAACAACCTTTGGTTTGAGTGTGGTATGAATCGCAACCACATCGACTATTATAGCTACGCCCACTGGAACTGTCGGCTATATCGATAGGAACCAGTGTCACAGACGGTGCTGGTAAAATTGTTTTGTTATGGCTACATTCTGGAATACGTGTCTATTTCGAACTTTTCATGGCAACACAAAACAGTGTCAGTACGATTAATAACTCTACTTGATGGCTACTGAGGATCAAATAATTAGCATGGCCGAGTTCGAGTTTGTGTTGGTGGAAATGGAAAACCACCTGCAGCTCGGTGTACATGTATGAAACCAGCGGGTTTGTGGATTTACCTACAGTAGAAGTCGAGTAATTTCCATTTAAAATAAAAAGTTTATAAATACCATAAACATGCGCTGTGCATTGTATTTATCATGTCAGAATCACAAAGATGAGGTTTTCAAGTAGAGTGGTAAGAGCGGTATTTTGTTGGATACCAATTTAACTTAGTCTTTTACTCTACATGACTATTCTCTTGCATGGATGCCTGTGGGTAACTTTCATGGATTATAATCCACAGTTCACATGCATACAAGTGTGGTTTCATGTGATATGAGGACAAAGTCATGTTGGGTAGAGGGCTGTCACCTGTATCAGTGACTGTTACAACTCTATGGCCAAAAGCTAAGTCACAGAAAGAAGAAAAACTAACAAGTTTTGTAAAACTTAACAAACAATTTAATTATCAATTTTCTAAAAAGAAAATCTAAGAGTAACTTATATAATTATGAACTGAGTCCAAAATAATCCTGAAAAGGTCATATTAAGGTCCAAAAGAATTAAATGTTCCGAATAAATTTCAGATCCAAGAATATTCTGGTCTGCCAACAATCCTGATGTGTCAAAATGGTGTCGTCCAGAACTTTTTTGAATAATTCACAATAGTTCCAAAATAATATTATACTCCAATAAGCATTTTCTATTTCCACTGAATAATCCAAACATTTCCAAAGTCATTTTCTTTTTAACTTTATAAGGACCATTATATCTAACCTATAGAGGATTTTGAAGTATTGGCAAGAGAGACAGAACTTTATCACCAGGTTGAAAAGTTCTTACCTTTTTACTTTTGACCTGCCTTAATTGTATTTTTGAGTGAGTAGACAGAAGATTATATCTCACTACTTCACAATCAGAGATATAATTTTAAAGATTAGAGTCGGATTCCACCGTTAAAAATATTTTTCTTTAAACAATTCCAGTGGTCCATGGATGGTATGTCCAAAACCTAGTTCAAAAGAACTGAAACCGGCCATTGACAAATTAAACAAGATCTACAATATTTGGAAAGATGATGTAAGATGATGTAACAATTATGCAAGAACTTCTGATAGGTTTCATTGACTTCTAAATTACCAGCCAAGGTAGTTTCATGAGCTAAACTAGGAATTTCCTGTCTATATGACGTAGGCACAACGATTTATAGCTCTCTGACTACTCTTCACCAGCAGGTGCCTCAGGTGGTCTCGATTGTATCATAAGGACCCCATTTTCCAAAAATATCAAGTTGTTACATTTGCAGAATCAGCTTCGCTAATAGCTCTCTGAAACAAACGGAAGATCTCATGATCTTTTTCCTTTTCGACGACGAGTGAAGGTCATTTGCAAGCCAGATTAGAAATAAGAGAATGAGTAGTTAAAATATGATCACAATAATCAATACTATTTTATTGATCAGTAACAGGAGCAAAGGTGACCTCATCAAAAGTCTGACCAATGCATATATCAGCCAAAGGAATAATTTCCTGAAAAACATCTTTCTCAAGAGCGCTTTTGCCATAGCTTTAGTAACAGCACAAGCAGGGTATAAATAAGGGACTTCATTTTTAATATGATCAACTTTTTTACCCAAACAAGGCTTGTCAGGTACAAGTGGATTAACCACAACCTTATCTCCAGCTAAGACGTTGCCTAGCAATAGATGAACATCCTCAATGGGCAAGGAACTCACAGCGCTGATAGTCATTGGTCCTGAAACTAGGTGAGATGACAGATTAACATTATGGAGTGGAATTTGAAGGAAAACGCACTCTACTCCCTAAACAAGAACACTTTCATCAGAAGACTTCTCAGACAAAGGCAAAGTACCCGATAATAAAATAGTCAGAGAAGCTGCTGTTTCCCTTAATATTTTTATTGAGATATGATTGGCCGAATCACCGTTAAGTGATATAGAACCTTTTCACATTAATGGCTTATAATTCTCCATAAAATCTGACTGGGGTTTATTTGACCCAGCAAATGTATTGCTTCCAATACATGACTATGATCTTGACCTCAGAAATGAACACCTTCAATAGCTGTCTTTGTTCCTTACCAATAATAAATAACGTACCCGTTCTATTTCCACTGAATAATCCAAACAACTGTTTTTCTTCTCAAATAATATCTAAATACAACATAAAATTAATTTGCAAACTCATTTTAACGTATGAAATTAGAATCAAAATAGGAATGAATTTGATTGCTCAGTTCTCGTCTTATATGAACCTTCAAGAATCTATTACGACTTATTGTCGCAATACACCCCACGGTACAGATCTAACTACTTAATCTAATATTTCAAAATACCTGTTTACGTGATCTAATCTATCAAATCGGAAATAACTTATTTCTTCTAAGAACCCACCTGACCGACCTGTCCAGTGGGAAACAACCCAAAACTTGTCAATAGATTTACTAATTTTATTATTAGTAACAGTAAACACGTGTGTAAGCATCTATTTATAGATACTATGCAGTTTTACATTCATAATGACATAGAACCTATGAACGTACGAATTTTAAACAAAAGATAATCACTACAATTTTCAGTCATGAATAAAAAAAAATTGAAACAATTATAGATATACATCAATCAAAACCCTCTTTTATTACTCTACTCTTTGTGTGTATATAAGCATAGCACGTGCGCATAAATATTCCGACACTTTTTGCAGGATAGCAGGATTGTGTATTTGGACAGTGAATAAAAAGCTGCTGGATTGTCAATCTGATTAAAATCAGATCTCCACTCTTGTACATGAAGATCTGACAACCTATGTTATTACAATAATCGTTAATTTTATCAGCCGGTAATTACCGCCCAATGTAACTCACCAGTGTTCTTTGCAAAGAGCTTGAACATATTGTCTGTTCTAACATCATGAAGCACTTGGATAACTCTGCGAAAAACAGCATGCCTTACGGAAATTGCACAGTTGGAAAAACACCTTGCTGAGTTATTGATGATCGGGCTAAATATGTGGATAGAGGTGACTAAGTAGACATTTTGTATTTTTTTTTCACTTTGAAAAACTTTTTACATGTCCTCCATGAATTGTTAAAGAGTCAACTTTTCATTGTGGAATTGCAGGCAAAACTCAACGGTGAATAGGCGCTTTTTATGTTTCCGAGAATAATATGTAGTGACAAATGGTCCCATTACGAGTCTTTGCTCTTAAAATAAGTAACTGAAAAAAAGTGAAAATCAACAAGCTTTGTAAAATTCAGCAAATAATGTATTTCCCTTGAATTCAAGTGAAAATTAAAAAAGAACTTACGGTATTACAAATTAAATCCCAAAATAATCCTAGAATTACAGACACAAGTCCTAATAATTTAAAATTCTGAATAAACTGTAATAGAAATCCAAATGAAATCCAATGCTGATGGTGTTGATGTGTTTGTGTTGACCTGTATAATGCTGATGTGCCAACAGTCTTTTGTTGAAACACAGTAATAAAATTCCAGTTTTGAATTCACTGTAAATCCTAATGAATGTCTCTGTCGAAGAATATTATTTTTTATGAGCACTCAGTATTTCCAGAGAAAAGAATAATTTAATTAAATAATTTGACAAACAAATTTCAAATGAATAATGGACAACAACAATAATACAAATTGATTATTTAGCACGAGTGAATAATCTTTCCAGTGACAAGATTGTATAGTCCCTTACCTGACCTCAGTTCACAATTTAAAACAAATGACGTTACCTAATGGAAAATAACCTTCTTGAAAGTTCTTAATGATTACAAAATAAAATGTTATTTATTATTAGAAAGTCTGTTACTAAAATTATAATACATAACCTGGACAATATCAGGTAAATTGTAGGGGAATCCGAATAACCTAGACCCAGACCCAGATAAACATATTTGCTTCTATTAATAATGATCCTGATAATAAACCCATGCATATAGAGAATATTTTAGCTATGTATTAGTTGTTTACAGAATAAAATAAATATATATAACAATAATTAATGTCAAGTAGAAAATAAACTTGATTTTGGACAAGTTAAGTCCAATATACAATGTTACTTTACAATAGCATATAATGAAATATAAAAAATAAAAATAAAAACTAACAAACAATGCAAATTAAATATACATAACACTGCTGCAACGTAGCTTCTGGAGTACCGCAAGGAACAATACTTTGACCAGCACTCTTCTAGCACAGCAGTGACATCCTAACTGAAATTGACTAAGAACGTCGACTAGTCGCAGATGACTGTATATGCTTCAGATTAATCAAAATGGAGCCGGATACTAAGATATTGCAAATGACATTAAAAAAAAAAGCTTGGACGATGGGTACAAAAATATGGCATGCGATTCCAACCTAACAATGCAGCATATTCATATTGATAAGAAAGAAATGACATAAAACAAATATGTCGTATTTATTGGAAGGTACTATGTTAGAAAACCTCAATCAAACAAAATATTTGAAGGTCACAAGTACTTGTGATATGAAATCGAACCTTAAAATTCAACTCGAACTTTAGGACAATAAAGACGTAACTTGTCATCTTGCCCATAAAATCCGAAAGAACTCGCTAACAAAGGTTTAGTTAGACCTATTTTAGAATACACTTGTACAGTTTGGAACCCCCATTCCCAGGGTTTAGAAGATGAAATTGAAAAGAATAAAAAAACGAGCAGCCAGGTTTGTTACATCCAATTATGACTATATCCCATGAAGTATGACCTCGATATTGGATAAGTTGTCTTGGAAACCATTATAAAGACGTAGATTGAAAAACAGATTAGTATTTTTCTACAAAGGTCTAATAGCAAAGCAAATATACCCTTCCATAATTTAATCAAGCCTAAAAGAACCTGAGAATAAAACAAGATAATATACATATATGATATCATGCGCACGAACTGATAATTACAAATTCAGCTTTATTCCCCCCCCCCCGCCAAATATTAAGCACAACTGCCGAATCCTCAGAAAACCCAATTAAAAAATTTAAAAAGTTAGTGAGGACACATCTTAAAAAAAAAATAAGTTCTTGTTGAAATGAAGCAGACCTGACATTATGATGTTGCACTGAATGTATCATGATGCAGTTTTGTATATTTTACTCTGCGACCGCTCCGGTGGCCTAGTGGTTTGAGCGTCCGCCTCGGATGCGGGAGGTCGCGGGTTCGAACGCCGGCCGAGTTATACCAGAGACGTAAAAAAATGGTACAAACAGCTGCCTCGCTATACGTTCAGCATTACGAGTTTAGTGTCAGGACTGGTCGGCCTGGTATCAAGATAATGTGACTGGGTGGGACATCATGCTACATGTCTGCGTTATGATGCCTCAATGATAGACATCACTGTAAACTGCCACACTGCAGACATCGTAGCGATATGACTGAACAACTGTTAAAGCTACGTAAAAAATCCAAATCACACACACACACACACACACACACACACACACTCACATCCTAATCTGCGAACCTATCACTTTTCGTTACAAGAGACGTGAAATGATTGGTTACATAAAATTAAAAGAAAAGTCATCAAGCTGCTCTAGATACTGCTAAGACGTTTTCTGGTTCATGTAAAACCTAATAATATCCAAACTGAATCTCTGCTTTACAGTCACTATGAAAACTTAAATTCAGTTTCTACCGACTGACATTATTTGTCGATTGGCCGATATACATGTAGACTATTGGACTCGTGGTACTAATTATATGCACAACTATGGACCAATCTAGAAATAGGTGACCATAACATAGAGTATATTAGTTTTAAATGCACATAATTAATTAATGATGAAATGTAAAGAATTTGCGAAAGAAAGTGACAAGATACCGTTGATGTAAATTTAGTATTTGTATAGACTTGAGTATGGGACAAGCACTTGATTCGTTCGGCACGGTATGTACAACGCATTTCAAGCGTATGAAGATGACAAAAATATTGTTGCAGCGGGACATCTCGTTTTCACCACGCAGACCTTTCATCAAGAATGAGTCTATGCTGCGGGTAGGTTTGATCATGACCAATTTGAAATTAAATATCGTAGCGCTGCCATAGCTTTACTATAGGAGTTGAATTAGTATATGGAGTTCTATACATTGTTTCAAGTGCGGAAAAGTACTATTTTCATAGTATGGCAAAATTCTGTGCATAGTGAAAGTTGATGATTACGGAAAGGATATAGAGAAATTGTCCCAAACAAAACTGCTGAAAAAAAAAAAAAAAAAAAAAATTCATAACAGCCACTTTTTCTACAAACTTTACATTTAATACAATGGTTTGTCACAAGCAGTTACCAGAAGTTTTCCTTTATGAAGATATTTAGCATTTTGTTTTCCATTGTACAACCCTCTCAATATCGCACATTCCTTCCAAAAAAGCTATGATAGCCAGCGAGAGTTTGTTTCGGTTTATCTGCATTTCGGACTTCTTTAGACACACACACACACCCCACACCCCTCCGGGCAAGTTTTATACATCCTTCACATGGTTACTTAATCAATTTGTACATTGTTTTAATATATTATTTCTTTTTCACTTTTCTCCAATGTTTAATTATTGATCTTTTGGGATCTTTATATATTTAGATAGGGTCCCATTTCATTGTCTCTCCTTTTACCTATGTTGTTTTCGGTTAAAGGCCGATTATCTATCTATCTATCTATCTATCTATCTATCTATCTATCTATCTTTTTTTTCTCTCATTTATCCGCTTCGACAACGGTTAATGCGCTTACAAACTGTAACCATAGCTGTTTCCAAGAATCCATGCAATCACAGCCTGGAGCGCCCCCCCCCCCCCTTTTCTCATCAATATTTTGTTTCGTGTTTACTCTCTGCCAAGTGCCTTTTCCAAGGACTCTCCGAGACAGCCGACATGGACTTGATTGGGTGGGGATTACGAGTCCAACTTTTTAGCAACTGAGCTACCGCGGCGCCCTTTTTTTTCTAGAAAAGGTTTGCAAATTATCAATTGCCCGGTTTAAACAAAAGGCCTGGGATATCATCACTGTCGACCTGTATGTAAGTTATGTATATTTTATCATCCTCTCAATCCCTCCCAACTTTCATCCATCCAGTCCTACGTTGTCCTCCCATACATTAAAATTGAAATATGTACCATGTACAGCATATTTTGAAAAGAAAAAAAAAAATGCTGAAACATATTTAAGTATGTGTTGTATCTAGACTGTTTTTAGACAGACAGACAGACAGACAGACAGATAGATAGATAGATAGATAGATAGATAGATAGATAGATAGATAGATAGATCATTATGAAAATGTTTGCATATTTTCATGTTGGACTTTTGTGATTTGGTAATAAGAGCGAGCAAATGGAATCAAAAATGTATCTTTGGATTTCACTGAGAGTGAGCAAATGTATGACTAATAGTTTCATAATTGTTTCGACGGCTCTGTGGAGTTTTTATAATTCTGTGGGCAAAAAAAAACTGAAGAAGAAAAAAATCTCACAAAAACCAAACAAAATAACGCAATTATTGCAGAATGGAAATAGGGTTCTAAATTTGCTGCACACGAACCAAACCCGAAATACAACGCAATGTTTGGAATCTGGTTTAACGTTTTCAAGCTGCAATATAGTTGGCAAACTAATGTCAAATAAGTTGAAATTGAATTTGCAGATTGTTTCTTTTTCTCTAATCTTATCTAAGGCTTGAACTTGACCTTTAGATACACACCATCTGCTGGTATGAAAAGAAATGAGACCAATTACTGAGCTTGTTTTCTCTTAGGACACGGTTTGCACGAATTTGTTTTCCATTTGAGATGGAGACTGGAATATAAGGAAATGGTCGGAATTGCGACATACCTTTCAACTTTGGTGGTGCTATCTGCACTTATATCCAACTGAACTTGAATTCACTTTTTATTTCTTGGGGTCATGAACACTGATTCTTCGAACAAATAGATCGAATTTTTTTTTTTCCACACAGACCCCCTTTCATCGAGTTTTTTTAGTCCTATTTAAAATATTTTCTAATTTATAATGTCTAAGATGTGGGATATTTAGTCATCCTCCACTATTATTTTATGAGTATTCGCTGCGGAGGTAATACAATTTCCCTCCCCGTATGAACAGGATTATTTCTTTGTCAAAGGTATCTATCATACTGTCCTTTAAATCTACCTAGTTAAACATAAACCATATTTTAATATACATGTGCCTGAGCGACTTGCATTCGATCTATTATATTCAAATTTGCATTTGCTTACATTTGTAAGTTAGTTCGTAGTTTTTCTAAAATGTGTTAAATTTTTATACTCTTAGATCCCACCCACCCCCAAGTCACTCCTAAACCTTTTACACGTGTCGTTATACAAGTTCTGGTTTGAGTCCAGGGTGGTTCCCTCGCCAGTTATCTATTAACAGAATTTCAGTTTCTTGCATGACTGATTTTAGGTCCTGGTGTTTTCCCAAAGTCCATAAATTCCTTTTTTAAATGTTTGAAGGGGTAGGCATCGGAAGTAAAATTGCTAGTCATGAACATGCTGTACCATTTTTAGTTAATTTCTGAGGTTTGGGAGTTAAATTCCCTTTATATTTTTTTATTGTTATGTATTTTTATGTGGAGGGCTTCTATTGCTATTACATATAATATCATCGATAAGGAACAATCCCGTCTCGCTGAACGTTATATAGTAAATTTCATCGTGCGTATATAAGAAACTATATTTATATAACTATATTCTGTCAAAGGCCTTTTCCTGATCTATAAGATCAAGGCTCCCTCCTCTCCTTTAGTTTCCAAACATTCAATCGCTGTTTTTAAGGTAAAATTTTAGTCTGAATATAATGTTAATTATGTTTCCGATACATGTTTTAATTCCGTTAGCAAGGATCTTGCTACGTATTTTATTGTCTGTATTTAAAAGCGATATCGATATCCAAATTATTAGGTCTTTTACATCTCCTTTCCCCTTATACATAAGTGTTTCTATCCCTTTTTTCATCTTTGACGTCATGTCATTATTTAAAAGAATATTAACATACACTATCTGTAATATTGTAATTCAGAGATATTTAAAGGTAATATATAAATCTGTCGTTAAGCCACCAGAACCAAGTGATTTATCTTGCGGTTATTTCATTTGATATTATAAGTTTTTCGCATTGAGACCTAGAGTCCTGGGGATTTGCGAAAATTGTATATTACCAGCGTATTCTTCTGTCACCCGCCTGTGATATATTTTGTGTAATATTCGGTTCTTTATAAAAAGCTCTATGTTTCTTCCATTATGTGTTTTGGGTTAGTTATGGTAACGTTATCTTTTTTAAGTTTTTCCATATGCCTGCTATTTCCTTTTCTTATTTCTTCCATGATGTGCATTCCTCTTGCTTTAATACATAAATTGGAGAATTCTCCTGCCCTTATTTTGTGCCAGTTAATTTGTAATCTTATAAATCTACTCTTTCCTCGTTTTTATTTTATCAGTAGTATACTAATAGTCTGATCTTGGACCAGAGACCCAACTCTCCCTAGTAAAACATTTTTTGTGTATCCGATAAATTAGACATTTTGTGTACCTGATTGTTTTTGGGGAGTTAGGTCTCTGATCCAAGGCCAGCCTATTAGTCTACTACTGAAATATTTTAAAGTTTAGACAAAATTTCATATTAAACAATGAAATATTATATAATATGGGCTATCCGTCAACGTCAATCCGACATGTTGGATTTGATCTAACAAACAGATTTTGTAAGAGATTTGATTCAATAAAATCAGCCTCATGCTATACTGGCATAAAACCTAAAATAATAAGTGACTGTATTAAAAAAGTTGGTTATCATATGGGTCAGTATGGTTATTTGCAACTGAAAATGATGGTTGGTCAGACATTTATTGACAATATGGTTGATATTTTATTTGATAATGATATAAGTCAAAAATAAACATCTACTGTTGTAACCATATTTTATGATAATTTTTTCCATACCTGCCGACTCTGATTGGTAGGATATCAGTTAACATACTGTCAATAATACGAAACTCGCGTATTAAATCGTCCATATCATATTTTACACCTCGCAAATAAGATCGTATTTGATCAAGTAATTTTTTGTAAGTGATACTTGCTGTTTTACAAGCATTTTTTTTGTTTCAAGTTTAGGTTCAATTTTTTTCACAAATGTTGAAAGTGAGACACCGACACCAGATATTATTAACAAAAACGGATTTAATAATGCTCCACTTGAGATTATACCAGAGCCAGTCATTAACAATTGCAAATATGATATTATTCGAAGTATTCTACGGTAGTATTTATAACATTCTTTTACACACCAGAGGTTTTTGTGATAAAATTTGTAATATTCTACTAGTGCGTCAACATCTTGTTTTGGAATTTCTTCTGAAATGTGATTGAAATCGATTATACGTTTTTTCATTATACAATATTTTATACAAAGACAAAAGTTCTAGTACCAGCAACTGAATCAAGAAACTCGCGGAACTTATTATTATTCGGATCAGCTATAAAAATTCTGTATTTGTTATGAACATCAGACGAAGTATCCTTACATCGTTTATCTGTTAGTACCTCATTTTTCTTTAACCAGACGTATGAGTCAAAAGTATTTCCTACTTCATCTTTATACAAATCTGTTTCATTCACTAAATTACTGTAATCGCTTTCTGTTTTATCAATATAACATAATACTAAGCTTACTTGATCTAAAGTGTAATTTTTTAAAACAAGATGTTGTCTGATAATTGCATATGCGACCAGGAAATTTGCTAGCATTAATTATTTAAGTAATTTTGGTTCGTTTGTTAGCAGACCAATAGCAGAAGCTATTTTTAAAAATAATATTTCATATTGTGTTGTGAATATTTTTTCAACTTCATTGTAATAAGTTCGTAATGACAATTGCCTAGAGCGGTGGATTGATGGAAATAGAAGATCATCCGCTTCATCTATATCAAAATAAGAATCAGGCTTTGCTACTAAATCTGTTTGGCTGACTTTATCAAAAAACTTTTCTCGCTCAATATCATTAAGATCATTAATTTCATCGTCAAAATTTTTGATTATCTTTATAGATCTGTCAACAATAATCGGATCAAATTCTGTTTTGTTTTTTTTACGTATCATTGGCAAAATTGCATTTGCGTAAGCTTTAATAATTAATTCAGTGTCTGATGCCGTAGTAACGATTTTAATTAGAGTTTCTTTGTCGTGGTAGTACATACCGAGATACTTAAAAATTTCTCGTTTTGAAAAACTTTTGTATAACTTCTAGTTTCTTTTTATTCTCATTATTTTAAATTCCATAAATCTGCTTAGGCTATCATGACTATCTTCTACAGACTTTTTTATATCATCTCTTTTACCGTAAGCTCGTGCTTTTATTAAGTCCGGTTTTATTATCAAATCCAAATTTCCCGGATCAAGCTCGAGCAATATTTTTTTTAACAGGATTTCAACTTCTTTTTGTTTTTCCAAACAATCATCAGGATGACAGTATCTACTTATCACCTCAAAATTTTCTATTGCTTATTTTAGTTGTGGTCCTCGCATATACATAACACGAACAAAATTTTTTTCTTCCTCTAACAATAGAGAGTTTATCATTGAAATTGAAAAATATTTTCTGGTATTTATCGCACTTGCCGCTAGTGATTCACCCAAAAAGTGTTTTCTACGGTTAAGAATATAATCATAAAATTCCCTCGCAACAGTTATAATTGGTGGTTCTAACATTATTTTATAACATTTGATTAAATTTGATCATCGAGTGTATATATTTGAAATGCTGTTAGTCCTGGAAATGGATGCTCAGCAGCAAAAATATTAATTCGAAAATATAAGTACTTGTTAACAATATTTTCCACTGGAATTGTAAAATATTGTGCTGTTGAAATATACATATTTACTGCACTATACAATGTTGTCCAGTCGATATCATTGTTTGATCCCTCCAATTGCCAATTATAAATTCTCCCAACACTAGAGTTTAATCTGCCGCGCAAATGAAATCGCCAAATAGCAACTGCAGTGGGACATTTAATTTTAATCCAAAAATGTTCAACTTCTCCGTTGGTCGTCCACTCATGTTCATCAGAGAAAGCGTAATAAGGATAATTTTCAGGATAATATGCTAATGCGCTTACCTCAAACCCGGCTCGGTTGTCAGGTGCTTTATAAAGTGTTCGAATATACCCAACATTATTTTTAGTTCGTTTCATACCACTAGACAGACTATCAACATACACTTTATTTGTCAGATCGTTAGGGTTAACTGGAACGTAAGTCGTCATTATATTTTTGTCTCTCATGTTTATATTACCTGACATTGGGCCACCGGATTTCTTAAAATATGGGGTAAGTTCTTCCTTTAGCTGAGCATAACTAATAGCATCAGCGTCGGCTTGTGGTGAGGTTGTTGGTAGTCCAGTTAATTTTGAATTACAGTTCATTGCAAGGGTACCTGTCATTGTGTCGCCGGTTTTGTTAAGTTTATTATCGTCAACAGATTTTAGTTGTGCATAACTTACAGCTTGTGTTTGATTTAAGTTTTCTGGCGGATATGCAGTCTCTAAATTTATAATTTTTTTACTCGACATGTTAATAATACCTGTCATTGTATCGCCGGCTTTGTTAAGTTTATTATCGTCAACAGATTTTAATTGTGCATAACTTACAGCTTGTGTTTGATTTAAGTTTTTCCGGCGGATATACAATTTCTAACCCAATATTTTTTTTACTCGACATGTTAATATTACCTGTAACCGTTCCGCCGATTTTATCAAGTTTGTTATCATCCACATACCTCAACTGTGAATAACTTACCGCTTGTGTATAATTTAAGTTTGCTGGTGGATATCCAGTCTCTAAATTTATTATTTTTTTCCCTGACATATCTAAGTTACCGCTTAAAGTTCCGCCAGATTTATCTAGTTTATTGCCGTCGACGGATTTTAGTTGTTTATAACTAACAGCTTGTGTATCAACAACATTTATTGGCGGATAATCTGTTTCTAAATCTATTACTCGCTGATTTGACATGGACAGGTTTCCTGTCATTGTATCACCAGATTTTCTTAGGTAGCCTGATAAATCAATATTGCCGTTTGTTATTATGGCCGATGAATCTCCTAATGTTGTTCCAAATTTTGTATAATGACTCATTATTTATTTAATATAACATAAAATATATAACAAACAATGGCAAAATTAACGACAATGTCGTCGCCGATACTAAATTTTGATACAGAGCGGTTGGTGAAACATAATCATAACAATGAACTTCCAGATTGCCATTATCTTATTGTTGGGCAAACTGGATCAGGAAAAACAAACTTGCTTATGAATTTACTTCTCGGGAATAATTTTAATTACGATAGAGTTTATATTTATACAATTAATCCACAGCAAGATAAGTACGAGCTACTAAGCGAATATAATGACAAACTTCGCGATGATCTTTATGCTGGTGAAGATTTTTTTATTATCAGACAACCAGAAGATCTTGTTCCGGTTAATCAACTTGATTCATCCGAGCATAAGATAGTAGTTTTTGACGATATTCCGTTAAATAATGTAGAAATGACAAAAATAAGATCGTACTTTTCACTATCGCGTAATAAGAAATGTAATTCTGTTTATTTAGCCCAAGGTTTTTACAATGTCGACAGATTTATTTGGCGAAATACTGGTTGTTTTATATTATTTCCGGGAATGGACAATGTTGACGTTAGAAATATTGCAAACGAGCAATGTGGTGATGTGACAAAAGATAAATTTATTGAATTATATTATAAAGCGACAGCGGATAAATATAACTTTTTCTTGTTTGATAAACTAACACATAATCCAGCTAAAATGTTTCGATGTTGTATTGAAAATTATTTATAATTTTCCCAATTTTGTTTTATATAAAATTTATATATAATAATTATGGAAAGACAAGCAAAATACAGAAAACATATAGAAAATCTGAAAAAACTTGCTAAATCTAAAGAAGAACTTAGAAAGATGATTGAACAAGCACGAAGTGGCCAAGTGTCTGCAGAAGAAACAACAGCCGCGATTTTCAAACCGGTTACTAAGCGCAACTTGGAAAACAACCTGAAGTGCAAACAATGTCTCCAGAAGAACTTAAGAAACTACAGGAAAAAGGTTTTGTCGGAATTGTTAGAGAACAAGAAGAAGCAGCTGCTGCAAAAATTATTGGTAGATCTGACGAGGAAAAAAAAAAAGATTTGCTGAAGAACTTTCAGCACATATTGCTGATCCTGCTGATAGACAAGCTGAAATAGATCTTCTGATCAATGATCCACTTGAATTTGAACTAAAATTAGCAAGTGTAACAACTGGGCCGATTAGAAGAAAGGTAGAAGATATAGGAAAAAAAGTTGAAGAAGAAGCTTTTAGAAGAAAATTTGAACTTGATGCAAGAAATACGTATGATAAAATAAAAGATTTCGAATATGATGATTTTAATAAAGAGTATAGATACAAAAATGTTAGATTACATCATATTACAAAAGATGAATTTAAAGCTGATGAAGAATTAGAAAAACTAAGAGAAATAATAAATAAAGGTCACGGGAAATATAATATTAAAAATATAACAGTAAAAAATAAAAACTACGAGCAAAATATTAAATTATATCGACACGCAATTATTGCTGACCTTTATAGGCAAGTTATTAATAATATAAAAAATGGCATACAACATAGTACAACCCTTAGTAGTAGTATAAATACTGAAGAAAAATTTTATGATGAGGAAAGACTAGATTATAACAAACAATTGTTACTGAAGGTAAGAAAATGATGGAAGAAAAAGCTTTGAAAAGATCACTTGAACAACCACTAGTTACATCGCCAGGGGAAACTGAAACTAAAATAACCGGAACGGGTGTAAAAATATATACATCAACTGCCGAAATGATAGGCAGATTAATGCTTCTGATATCATCAAAGGAAGCTGGAAATGTTGGCGCTGAAATTGATAATGAAATTATTGATATACTTGATTATTTAAGATCGGAAAATGTATTAACATCTGATGAATACGAAACTTTACATAGCGACTTAATTTTGTAAATGTTAATTTTGTAAAAATGTTATAAATATCAATGTCAACAACATTATTACTAGACTCTAGTACGGCCGCGTTAGCTAAAGATAGCGCAAATTTTTCAGTAAATTATATTCCGCCAATACAACTTGATACTGAAAAACAGTATGAAATTGGACTAATTTCATGTACGTGCTGGCATTCCATGGCTAACGTGAAAACCGGTGTTAATAATGAATTTGGGTTGTATGCTCCCTCTAACGGACACCATGGTTTGGTTGTAATGGTTATTCCGCAAGGAGCCTACAACATAACCGATTTAAATAAAATAATGCGCGAATTAATAACATCTTTTGATAAAAACGACGCTGAAAATTTTGAGCTAACACCAAATTATAATACTTTACGCGCCAGAATAAAATTAAAAATGGTTTTGATGTAGATTTTTCAAAACCAAAGAGCATAGCGTCGCTGATTGGATTTGATCGTAAAAGATATAACTCTGAACGAGGACAAACATATACATATGACGGTGAATCTCCGGTAAATATAACTGACGTAAATACAATACTGATAAATTGCTCTATTGCATCTGGATCTTACTCAGCCCAGGGCAGTAAAGGACAAACGATATATAGTTTTTCGCCAGATGTTCCACCAAAATCGCACATGCAAATTAGTCCGCGGCAACTTGTTTATTATCCGCTAAATATTGAAAATCAAATAACAAGTATAAATATGCAGTTGACAGATCAATCTGGACGACAGCTGGATCTGAATAACGAGGTTGTTACTTACTGTTTACACTTACGCGTACAATAACAAAGTTATTGCGACTTCGTGATTGGCTATTGCGACTTCGTGATTGACGTAGTAAACATATTTTAGTAATTGTAAGCTTTTAGGTAGCTTTGCAAAAAATTATGCAACCTCAGATATAATGAAACAAAAAAAAAAAACAGTTTATCGAAGAAAAATTATTGGTGGATTTTTGGGAAATATATTTGCTAAAATTATTGAAAGTATTCCCGCAATCGCGCATAAAGTTGCACCAATTGCACTCGACGCGTCAAAAGCTTTTGCAACTGGAGCCGCATCTTCAGCCGGAACTGCAGTGGGACAAAAAATAACTGATAAAATTAAAAGCAATCCACAAAGTGGATCACCACCAACAATCAAACAGGTTATATCAGAAATAGCTCCAACCAAAGAAACTCAACGTGCTACGATAACAACAACAACAAAAAAAAAACTTTATCACCAAAGGGCGAGCAGATTTTACAAAAGTTAATATCTAAGGCAACAACGCCAATTACATAGTAACCGTTAGAAAATTATGTAATCTAATAAATAGAAAATGTCTGTCAAAAATTATCTCGATTTAACAGAAACTTATGACGAGGACAACACCGTAACAGAATTTGAATATGTTGAGTATCTCGACGAAAATTCTAATGAGCCAAATAAAGCTGATGTCAGAACATTTAATACCTGAGACGAAGATGTATTTCTACTGCCACACAAGGCAGTATTGGAAGTTCGCGGCCAGATTATGACGATAGCTAATCCACCTGTTGCAATTGCAGCTGGAATAGCTCTTGTAAATAATGGCTGGTGTTTATTTAAAAGTGCCAGATATCAGCTGGCCAATCAAACTGTTGAAGATATTTCAAGTCACTTGCAAGTTGCAAGTACAATCTTAAATACTATTTCGTTTTCTGATGATTACTCCAGATCAACTGCAACTAACATGATGTGGTTTAAAGATACTGGAAGTGGTGCAATAATTTCCGCGTCAGATGAACTTATTTCAAAATGTGTTTTAATACACGGAGCTGATGCCGCTGCAGATTTTCCAATTGTAAGAAGTTTTCTTATTGCTAATGCAGACGTGCTAGGTATAGCCGCACCAGCCGGAAACGCTAATCAAGACGCTACAAGAGTATCACTTACTGCAGCTTGTAATAATCTTGGTATAGCACCACCAGCTGCAGGCGCAGACGGTGTTGCAATGTTAAATTTAGTTATTAATACAATTGGATTTCGAAATAGACGTTACAACAAAGGTCATGCTAAGAGAAAGGCACTTGCAGCAGGGTCACGTCAAATTACGATGATGCTGCCACTAAGTACAATATTTGGATTTTGTCGCGATTATAACAATGTATTTCGTGGAGTTAAACATACACTTATTTTAGATTGGGCAGAACAAAGCGACTGTTTATTTCGGGCTGGTGGAGCTGATGTACAGTTTGTTATAAACAAACTTGCACTTTGGATGCCACGAATAACACCGACAGTAACAAAATCGCTCGAACTAGATGAAGTTCTTCAAAACCGCACAAACAAAATCAATTTTCAGCAACATAAAATATATCAAACAGCTGTTCAAAATACCACCGACTACACATGGCGAGTCACAACAACATCAAGTGAACAACTGCCAAGACAATTATTTGTTGTATTTCAGCAACAAGCGCGACGTGGTGACCAACAACAAAATAATGCGATATTTGATAATGCCGATGTTAGACGTATATATGCTAGAATAAATTCAAAGCAATATCCAGAACGAGCGATAGAATGCAATTTTGCAGATGACGCTAATAAAAATGTTACTCGACCTTAAATGTACCTACTCGACGCAATACAAAAATATCAAGATGTCGGAGATGGATCTCAGATATCAGTAGAGGAGTTTCGTACACTTTATCCGATATTTCATTTTGATGTTAGTAAACAAAATGAAAGAGATGTATTTTCAACTGCTGATATTGAAATCACATGGACTCTCGGAGCAGTTCCAATAGCACAGTTGTACGTGTACGCATTAGTGATCAGCGATAGAGTAGTTACAGTCGACTATGTCGGAGGTAAAATGTCGGTAAAAGTTTAATCTATAACTTTAATATAAGATGACAAAATATATTGTAAAAGAAATATATTTAACTGATGGCCAAGTGAAAAAATTATCAGCTGCTGTTGCAAAACAGAGGCAGTTATCATTAAAAATCAACCCTAATGCAGCGGGTACGTTAACAAAATTAACGTCAAGCAAAAAACAAGTAAATAAGTGTAACCGCAGCAAACCTTTTGTTTTAAATTTAAGTGCCACATAAATAACAACAATGGCAAAACATGGCGGCTTCTTCGGTCCGGCACTATCTGTAATAGCCAGAACGTTATTACCAAAACCTTTGCAGGTGTTAGGTACATTAGGATTAGCAGCAGCGTCTGGAGCAGTATCAGGCGCAACGCAAAAAACAGTTGTTGGCAGTGGTATAAAGAAAATTTTCGTTTAACTTTTTAGTTTAATGTTTCGTTGAACTTTTTAGTTTAAGTAACAAAATTACCAATTTTGCAAGTTTAACTTTTCAGTTTAAGTAACAAAACTACTTGTAATTTTATGTGACTGATAAATATAAAATGCCAAAACGAAGAACAGCAAAAAGAAAATCAGCAACGAAAAAAAAAAGACACCGCGACGTCGAAGAACAACAAAAGGAGGATTTATTCCAATAGCTCCACTTTTAGCGGGGCTAGCGGGAAGTCTACTGCCATATCTGCTGGGAATAGGACGAGGACTAACATTACCGGGCAAGAGACCCCGTTAAGTAATTTTGATATACTTGATAAGCTAAAACAAGTAAAAAATTTCCACGGAGTTTATTCCAAAGATGAACTTGCGGCGATAAAATCGCCTGATGCGGCATCAAGTTCTTGTGTGATAAATATACAAGATTTCAACGACGGATCTGGCACACATTGGGTAGCAGTTTACGGCAATAATTACTTTGACTCATTTGGACTTCCACCAAGTGATGTAATTAAAAAATATATATCTCAAAAATATAAAGTAATTAATTATTCGTCTAATCAACTTCAACCTATTGGAACTTCTGCTTGTGGATATTATTGCGTGATGTTTATAAAACAGATGTCCGCGAGTTTGAAGAACTCTGACTCAGATTTTTTAAATTTTATTTTACAATTTGACAATCATCCTTCTCACGCCAATGATGAGATTGTAATCAATTTTTGTAAAGCTACCTAAAAGCTTGCAATTAATTTCTGTAAAGCTACCTAAAGCTTACAATTAATTTTATCTAAATTACAAATATATAATGTCAACATATTGTCTCAAATGTAAAGCTAAAACAGAAAATATCAATGAAACAACAGAAAAAAACAAAGAACAACAGGATGATGCTAAAAAGTATTTGTGCAATCTGCGGAAAAAGAAAAAGTATGTTTATAAAGAAATTGTCCGGAGCTGGTTGCATTGACAAGGTTATTTTAGTAGACGATTGAAAATAAGTAGACGACTGAAAGTTATAAATCTGAAAACAGATATTATTATAAATCTGAAAATATATAACGATATGCAAGTGCGACTCTGACAGAGATTTATGTCTCGAGCAAAATAAAATTGTCACATATTACCAACAATGTAACAACAGAGAAATAATTGGTTTTGGTATAGATATACATAAAGTAATTGGCAAATTACCGAAACTAAAAGGCGGTTGGACCTTGCCAGGCCATAAATACACCGGACCTTATAATCCTCTTGATAAACAACTAGATGAAAATGATAATCCATTACCAGGACAAGAGCCTTACAATCAAGTTGATGCAATAGCAATGCGACATGATATCTGCTACAGAGACATTGAACGTCCCAACAACGAACAAAATAAACACAGCTGCGATAAAGTAATGTTAGACGAACTTCGTGATATGAAACCGGCAAGTATGCGAGAGCGTATTGATAAAAAGTTGGTGCAGGGTTTTATTGGAGCAAAATATAAACTTGGACCTGGAAAGTCTGGACAATTGTATGATGATCTTGCGGCAGAGCTACACAAACCTAAAAAAGAAAGTTTCCGCGACGTAAAGTTGTCGCAAATGCCGCTGATGTTATTTGGGCGATAGATTTAGTTGATGTGTCAAATCTAGCCGAATTTAACAATAATAAGAGATATCTTTTTAATGTTATAGACGTTTTTAGTAAATATGCTTTTAGTGTGCCAATTTCAGATAAGACTGGAACGTCAATAACTGATGCGCTAAAGTCAATAATAACAAACACAGAAAGAAAACCAAATAGAATCTGGACTGATCACGGAGCAGAATTTTTTAATAAAAAGTTCGAGCAGTTTTTGCTTCAAAATGACATTAAAAAATATGTTACGGGAAGCGAAGGTAAAAGCGTTGTCGTCGAGCGATTTAATCGCACACTAAACGAAAAAATTCATAAGTATTTGACAGTTAAAAATACGAATAAATATATTGACAATTTACAAAACATTGTTGACGAATATAATAATGCGAAACATCGAACCATTAAAATGTCGCCGAATGACGCAATTAAAATCCGATATTAGCAAACGAAAACATGTATCGAAGACATACATTTAAAGTTGGTGATCGAGTTAGAATTTCTCTGACGAAAAAAACATTTGAAAAGGGATTTACTCCAAACTGGAGCGAAGAAGTATTTGTTGTTGATAAAGTGATTTTAACAATACCAATGACATACAAGTTAAAAGATTTATTAGATGAGACTATAAGCGGTAGTTTTTACGAGCAGGAACTTCAGAAAACTTCCCAAGACGTATTTGTTATTGAAAAAGTTATCCGAAAACGCGGCAACAAAAGTTTAGTTAAGTGGAGAGGATATAGCGATAAATTTAATAGCTCGGTGCCAACTAAGTCGATACAAAATTACTTGTAATTTTATGGTGATACAAACTTATAATTTTATAAATTTGTTCGTATTTCGCAAGTACAGATTTACATTTGATAGTTTTACATAACGAAATTAAATATAATTTTCTTGTATTATCAACTGGCATTAAATTAAATATTTTGACAAAAATAAAATCATATTTTATATTTCTTTGATAGCCAGTTATTTTCAGATTTAAAAAATGTTTGATAAGCTTCCAAAATATTTGTTGTTCGGCAACAGTAAAATTAAATTTTATTATTTTTTTAGCAATGTGATACTTAACATTATATCGTCCAATTGTTGGTCTGCTGTAACTTTTTCTGTCGGTGACTGCAACTACTTCATCGTCGGACTCGTTGTTGTACAAAATATCGTTTTCGTTATAGCTAGAAAATTTATCGTTGGCGACTTTGTCGCTGGCGATGAAATCTCCTGCGATTGTATCTTCCGAATATATATCAGCAAGTCACTTAATCAAGTTCATATTATAATATACTTTTATCTAATTATAAATAATAATGACCAGCGAAACGAAATCTACTGAAATTCCCACTGAAATTTCTTTTAAGGTTAAATATCATCAAAAAGTTAATATATTATATTACAGAGAATTAGCTGAGGCGGTTCGAAAATGTTTGTCGGGTTATAGCGCATGTTTGGTTAATGTGAATATAATGCAGGGTGAAAATGACAGAATGCTTCTAACAATGGCAGAAAAAAATAAACTTAATGAAAGTTCATTTTTAACATTAAAATTTGATCGCGATGATGTTTTGATGTTTGCCTACAGCTGTCTTACTAAGACAGAATTACGAAATATAATTCATCACCATATCTGAAACTAAATCTGTCGAAGGTTGACATTGACGTTGTTGATTTTCTTTCACCATCAGCTATTTCTTTTATTCTAGCTGTATTAATTTTAAAGTGTTTTGCAGCAGCTGTCATTGATTTAAATTTTATTTCTTCATGGGTTTCAAGATTTACTGAAATAACTGGTCTAACCTTACTAAAGTCATTATTTCCAGTATTTCCTCTTCTACTATTTTCTTGATATGTTACTAAATTTAAATTTTCTAGACGATTGTCAGATTTAATGCTGTTGATGTGATCGATAACTAAACCATTAGGTATTGCGCCGTTAAATGTTTCAAACATAAATCTATGCGACAGATAATTAACAAAATCTGTTTTTGTTCCCCTAACTCTTAAACTTAAATATCCAGTATTTTGCAAACTTCCTAATACTTTTTTAGATTTTTTGTTTCGTATAATTCCCCTGTCAGATGCCTCATATAAATCAAACACAGGATGAGGCTGATATTCATCTTGTAACGCTAAATTTTCAATATTATCATCAGTAATCGAATTATTGACTCTATAGACTCTTTGTCCAGCTGGAATTTCATCGCAAAACAAAGTATAAATAAAATCTTTTCTGAACATTTCGGTGATATCTGTATCATCACCTTTTACACTAATTATCATACCAGCCGGAGTTGGTTTTCCTATTGATTTTTGAGATTTTATGTTAATAACCGAATCAAGTGCATTTGCAGCATATAAGTTGTACTTTGGGTGAGCATGATAAGTTTCTTGCTCTTCCGCTGTCATTCTGATATATCTCAAAATTTCTGTCAATATATAATTGAGATATATCTCAATTATCTCTAATTGAAAAATAAGTATAAAAAAAATCAATTAAATATAAAAATACTATATATAATGTTAAAATTGCGCGATATTGCTAAAAAGAGCATTATCAAAGCAGAAAAAATTGCTAGTGCATTTTCCGAATACAACAGCAGTTATAAATTTGATGATCAAAATGTTTTAACAAATTTTAACTCTACAAATTTATATCATCTTTTACAGCCTGTTATATCTAAAGAACTTGCAACTCATAAAAGTATCAAACTAATAGGACAGTATCATACGATTTTATCAAAATTACACGCAATCGAAAAAGATATACTTGATATAATTTTTGAAACTACAAGTTTTGATAAAGAACTTTCAGAACCATATCTAACAGCTAAATCACGAAAAATATTAACCGGAACAAATATTGCTACAGTCGCCGATGAAATACACCAAGAAATAAATAAAAAATTGGAAGAATTTACTTCATCTGGGTCAGGTTGGAAATTTGAAATGATAAAAGAAGTTTTAATTCATACGGCAAAATATAAAGTACTGCGGGGTAGTTCTTACGTTGATCTGCCAACAAAAATTAAAAACAAAAAATGCTGTATAAATGTCAAACACAACGACGATCAATGTTTTCGTTGGTCAATTTTGTCTGTGAGACATCCACAGAGTGACCACAGTGACCGAATTGAAAAGTATTTGCCATATAAAAACGAACTAGATTTTAATGGAATAACTTTTCCAGTGTCAGAAAATCAGATACCAAAGTTTGAAAAACAAAATATCTCAGTAAATGTTTTCGGACTAGATGAGCGAGAAAATGTTTACCCAAGGTATATTTCAGAGACTGCTACACAGAAGACAATAAATTTATTATTTTATAAAGGACATTACGTTTGGATAAAAAAACTTTAACGGCTTAGTTGGCGGACAGTATAATAAAAATAGAAAAAAGAAATATTTCTGTTATAAATGTTTGCAGTGCTTTTCTAAAAATGAGAAACTACAGGAGCATATTAAATACTGTATCAACGTTCAAAGAATAACTATGCCAAGCGAAAAAGAAAAAGTCTTAAAATTTAAAAATTATGATCATAAACTAAATATATCTTTCGTTATTTATGCGGATTTCGAGTGCCTACTCGTTCCAGTGGCTGGCGCTGAAAATAATCCTAATAAATCAAGTACAAGAAAAATACAGCAACATGTTCCATGCGGAGTAGCTTATAAAGTAGTTTGTTGCGTCGACGATAAGTTTTCGTGTCCGATTAAGTTATATAGATAGTGAATCTGAAAGTCCGGCGGTATGGTTATTAAAAAATCTGATAGCTGATGTTAATAAAATTTCTAACAAATTATTTAAGACAGCTCCAATGAAAATAACATCTAAGCAACAACTTGAATTTAACGAAGCGGTTAATTGTCATATTTGCGAAAAATCTTTAGTAGACTGTGATAAAGTGCGTGATCACTGTCATCTGACCGGTCAGTATCGTGGGGCGGCTCATAATAATTGTAATTTAAAATTTCATGCACCAAAGTTTATTCCTATCGTCTTACATGACTTTCGCGGCTACGACAGTCATATCATTGTAGAAGCTTTTGGTAACGAGGAAATTAAATCTAAACTAAAACTAAATAATAAGATAAAATGTATTCCAAATAATTTTGAAAAGTCTATGTCAGTTACTCTCGGTAAATTACGTTTTATTGACAGTCTGCAATTTATGGCAGCGTCATTAGATGAGCTCGTAAAAGGTTGCAGCAATTTCGCTAACCTAAAAAGTTGCTTTGGTGATAAATTTAATCTACTGGCGAAAAAAGGTATCTTTCCGTATGAGTATCTCGACGACTGGAGCAGATTTGATGAAACTTCTCTGCCTGACAAAGATAAATTTTACTCGCAGCTCAAAAACGAATATGTGTCAGACGACGAATATAAATATGCACAAAATATTTGGAATAAATTTGGTGATTATCATGATATATATTTGAAAACAGATGTTTTATTACTAGCAGATGTTTTTGAAAGTTTTCGTCGAGGAAGCTACAGCAATTACGGACTAGATCCTTGTTGGTATTATTCTGCTCCCGGGCTGTCGTGGGACGCTCTACTAAAAACAAGCAAAATAGAATTAGATCTCTTAACAGATGTTAATATGTTTAATTTTATTGAAAAAGGTATCAGAGGCGGAATTAGCGTTATAACAAAAAAATATGCAGTAGCTAATAATAAATATATAAAAAATTATGATAAAAATCTCCCATCAAGTTATATTATTTATCTAGACTGTGTGAATTTGTATCGTTGGGCCATGTCAGAGCCAATGCCGTGCGGTGGATTTCATTGGATAACTCCAGATCAATTTCTTAAAGAAACTGAAAAAGATTTTACCTAAAAAAAATAATGATAATTTTTCCGACGTCAGTTATTTTATTGAAGTCGATTTAGATTACCCTAATTCGTTACATAATCTACACAACGACTACCCATTTTGTGCAGAATCGATGATGATAGATTACAGTTTACTATCACCTGAGCAACGAGCTATGACAACAGCAAAAAATACGATTGTTAATAAGTTAGTTCCAAATTTGCTAAATAAAAGAAATTACGTGATACATTACAAAAATTTAAAACAAGTAGTAGATGCTGGACTAATTCTGAGAAAAGTCCATCGTGTGCTAAAATTTAATCAGTTGACGTGGATGTCAAATTATATTGACTTAAATACGAAACGTCGTGCTGTGGCTAAAACCGACTTTGAGAAAAACTTTTTCAAGTTGATGAACAACTCAGTTTTTGGAAAGACAATGGAAAATATTAGGAAAAGGGTCTCTATCGAAATCGTAAATGATATAAGTCGCAGAAATAAATTAGTTAATGATGACGGTTTTGTCAGTATGAAAATATTTAATGAAAATCTTGTTGCAATACAACGACGAAAGACAAATTTAAAGTTAAATAAACCAATTTATGTTGGTGCAGCTGTACTTGATATATCAAAGTGGCTAATGTATGATTTTCACTATAATTTTACTAAAAAGCAGTGGCCAGATTCGGAGTTGCTATTTACTGATACAGATTCACTAGTTTATAATATAAAATGTGAAGATGTCTATGAGGATATTTATAACAATAAAAATTTATTTGATTTATCAGATTACCCGACTGGTAGTGGTTTTAATGATAATTCGAATAAAAAAGTTATTGGTAAAATGAAAGATGAGTTTATGTTTGTGCCGGTGAGAGAGTTTGTTGGATTAAGAAGCAAGATGTACACTGTGATATTAGATGATAATAAACTTACAAAGAAAGCGAAAGGTATCCCTCGCGGATATGTGGAAAAGATGATGAATTTTAATGATTTTAAAACCGCGCTAAACAATAATATCAGTTTTATTAAGACAAATGTTATTAGAACGAATCATCGTAAGCTTGAGACAGATACAATAATAAAACGTGGACTAAGTAATTTTGATGATAAAAGATATTGTAAAGATGGAATTAATACTTTAGCACTTGGGTATTATAGAAGGGAGATAACACCGTTCAGCTTGCTCTAGATTGGTACGAATGCACTGTATTGATTTTTCAGACTGTCTGTAAAGTGCAGCTGGTGATTGGTGAGTTCGTTTTGTCTGTTAAGTGATTAGCAAAATTGCAAAATTGAGTTCAGTTTTGTGGCGTATTAGTCTGTCTGTTTGTTTATAATGTAGAGTATCAATTTCCAGATTGCCTGTTTGTAATATATAAAGCGTTTAAAGTCTGTCTTCTTTGTATTTTAAGGAGATAACTCTGTTTATTCACCTTGTATTTTGTTTATTTTTATTTACTGATAAATAATGTTTTCTTTGTTGTCTTTTTAAAGAAACATTATCTTTAATTTTATGATCTTATCAAGTTTCTTTCTTTGCTCATATATCTTAAACGATAATAATTAAGATAAAAAAGAAAAATAAAAAACAAATAGGCCACGCCTACTGTGTAAGCTACTTTTAGACTTCCAACTATTAGTCAGCTTATATACAATACAGCCTTATATGTATTGGGGTCCTCCCAATGCTCGAACTTCAACAGAAAAAAAGCACTCTCCCACCATGTCACCACTTGGTGGGTGTACTTTTGCACTCCCCGGGTTTTGATTTGGGGGAGAGTGTACAAAATCTGTTGGACGTAGGGAAGACCCCGTTTGTGTGTGCTGTCCTTAGAGCTAAGTTAATTAAGTTTATGTTTGTACTGTCTCTTAGGATAAATTTACGTTTGTGCCGTTATAATCATATGTATATAATCATAAGCATATGTATATAATCATAAGCATATGTATATAATCATAAATCATACTATGTGTTTGTGCCGTCTAAAACTAAACAGCAGGGTGATGTGAGCTCGTGACCTTGTGACCTCACTGAAGGGTACCCCATACAAGGGCATTCAGAAAGAAGTTCGCCGGACCAAAAAGTCTCAATAAGGTGCCTGTGGACCATAAGACAGGTCTTAACCAATGAAAGAGTGCCCGTGGGCTATATAAGAAAGACCTTTACATTATAGACAGCCCTCTGAGTTTCTAAAGTTTCGTTTCGTTTAGGAATTCTCCTAGGGGTATGTCTACTGAAAGGGACTCTTAATACCTTATTGGTAAAGACTTTACCGGCAGAAGGGACCCCAGTGGAATGGTAGACCGAACGTCACCGCTGCTGTTTATTTTTGTATAGCTTTAGAAATATCATTATCAAATAAAATATCAACCATATTGTCAATAAATGTCATTAAATCATCTGACCAACCTACTATTCTCATATCATTTTTCAGTTGCGAATAACCATACTGACCCATATTTTGGTGATATATGATAACCAACTTTTTTAATACAGCCGCTTATTATTTTAGGTTTTATGCCAGTATAGCATGAGGCTGATTTTATTGAATCAAATCTCTTACAAAATCTGTTTGTTAGATCAAATCCAACATGTCTTATTGGATTATAATGATACATATTATATAATATTTCATTGTTTAATATGAAATTTTGTCTAAACTTTAAAATATTTCAGTAGTAGACTAATAGGCTGGCCTTGGATCAGAGACCTAACTCCCCAAAAACAATCAGTTACACAAAATGTCTAATTTATCGGATACACAAAATATGTTTTACTAGGGGGAGTTGGGTCTCTGGTCCAAGATCAGCCTATTAGTATACTACTTTATCCTCTTCATTTTGTATTTAAATATTTATTATTGTATTGCATTCTCTTTACCTTCCCCGTCTTATGTTTTGTTTGACTTGAAAATATATTTTGGTTACTGATTTAATTTCCTTCTTAATCCCCACCCATTAGGTTATAATGTCCCCTATTTAAAAAGGTTTCTAACAGTACTGTAATTATGGCTTTGTATTCAGCGCCTTCTATAACTGAGTTGTTTAGGTTCCATAGGTTCTGACCCAATCTTGCCTAGCTTCACTTGGTAACAGGTAAATCGTAGCTAAATTAACGGTCGAATAATTCAGTTTTCTTGTATTTCTTTGCAGTTTTGACTGTATTATACAAATCTGTATTTCAGGATGCCTGAAACGGCTGCAATCAGTACAAGTACTGATGGAAATAAAATTCAAACTTACGCTTGTTATCATGGTGTATTTTTGTAACAGCTAGCAAAACTATATACGAATTGGACGGTGACGACCACATGTGAAACTATCGAAGTCAGGCAAGTCTAAAACTTTCATCAAACTTCAAACAAAAAGATTTATTTATCATTAAATTTTTAAAGATAGTATATATCCTTTGGGTCGTCCCCTTCCCACACAACTTTGGAAATAGTTCAGAGAGTTTCTCAGTTTACCATCATGGATATAAAATAAAGGTATGCTGTTTATCAGTAAAGGATATTTGCTTCTATCGAGTGAATAATGGATACATGTCATTTATTTCATTTTTGTGGGTGGAATATACTTGTATGTTACGCTCAAACGTTTTGGCTAGCAAAATGTATAACAAATTGATGTATAAGCTTTTTTACTGGATAATGTCAGCGGATAAACCATTTCTTTTCTTCTGTGTTTTTCTTGATATTTGCATGGAAAATAGTAGTAGTAACAGAACCGGCTTTAGGCCGATTGGACCGATGTGGCCCAATCGTGCCCAGCATTCACAGGTGCCCCGCGCGTTAGTAATTTTTAAAAATACATCTATAGAGAGAAAGTAATTTCAAATCGATGGAAGAAAATTTTAAGTTCAATATCGTATAAAACGTGTTTAAAAGTTTATTTCCAAATGCCGTGCCCACAGGGGGCCCCTCGCGTAAATCCAGGGGTCCCGCCATAATAATCCAAATCGGGCCCCGCGTTTGCTAAGGCCACTGTTGAGTAGTAACATAGTTCTGTTTCCTAACTCAACGTTGAATACACATAATCAAAAATAAAAATGAAAAGTAGGTTGCTGGATTCGAACCTGGTACACCTGCATGATATGTGGATATACTTTTTTCTTTTCTTTATATGTGGATATACTTATCATTAAACTAAGAATATTACGAAAATACTCTTCGAATTTCTTGGTCATAATGTTATCAATGTCTATCGACCACATTGGGACAAAAACCATTTTAATTTGATTGGTTGGTTGGTTGGTATGTGCATGTGTATGTGTATAACACCATTTTGTTTGGTTCTACATGGCGGCCAGTATTTGTGGTGGAAGAAGAACCCAGGAAGAACCACAGACCCACAAGAAGCTACTGGCAAGCTTTCTCGCATGCCCACGTAGGTCGAGTTGAGACTCGAACCCATGCGGAAGGAGGTTAGTGTCAGTGATCTAATAAAGGTGAGCGCCTTAGACCACTCGGTCACCCATGACCCCATTCATTATTGACTCCAGTGAATTACGAAAAAATATTTTAAATGGAAAATCCACTGATTCGCAGACTAGCATATAATAAAAATATGTATGATCATCTGAAATTCGTGTACATAATGAATGCTATATACAGGTTTTTTTTAAAAAAGTTATAAATAAAACAACCATCTCTCCTACAAAATATATACTATATCGATCTGTATCTAAATAACCACGTTTATCTTCAAGATTAAAACTTTATACAGTCCGAATTAAAACCACTACGCTATTCCGGATTACGGACAGTTAATCCAGTCCCGTTTAATAAGTATACTAATACAGTCGCGTGATTACCTGAAGTGAACACATAAGCCACTACTTTATGGATGCCGACAACAGAAGCCCGATATCTAGACCCTCCAACTTATGCGATCACTTTATTCCGTCTCGCCGGTAATCGTAATAGCGAAATTACTTTGTATATAATATGATAGGTGACACATAAATTATATCTGAGCGAGATATATGCTAAATCTTTGGGCGACACATGAACCATTCGGCGACCGGTCGCTCAGGGGTTGGTTATATGCATGAGCGTACATCGTTTTACCTTTCGGCGATAGTAAATGGGCGACAAAAAATGTATGTATGTCATTCATTTTATTTTACCACTTTTTCGTGTCTTTTCATATTCCTTTCAGTATTCCATACAGTATTCACCATATAGGCATAGTCATGACTCGTACGTATTCACACATTATCAGTATACAACGATGTCACCGAAAGGTTACAATTTAGACGCTGTCGCCTAAAGGTCGGATTTATGCATATATGAGGAGCTGCAGATTGTGTACTTTTAGATGGAATGTTATGGGAACATGTTACATTCAGCCTACATATTACTGTTTAAAGTGAATCCAAAAGGAGAATTGGCATCCTGTATTAAAACACATGACTTGGGCAGATATAGATACTTTAGAATGCCTGAAAACTATCGCACAGTCAAAACTTAGTCTGGAATTCTGAAATGATTATATTTGCAAGTATGGATGAAATTGTAATAATGACGAGCAATAGATTTTGTATAATTCATCCCTAAAATCAATGACATTTAAAAATGATCCAAATAATAATCACTATTGACTCTTTTGGTGACTATTGGCTTTCAGTTACCTCCCATAAAGGACATCAAAAATGATAACATGTAAAACCAAGATGTACGCAGAAAAAATTACTAGTTTTTATAAATAAGAGGAATGGAAACATTCTGAGTCTCAGGAGGGGTTTTTTGCTGGTTTTTTTTTTTT
>JAECUM010025288.1:0-10716 GCA_016617855.1 Megalonaias nervosa | reverse complement strand
AAACCTTCCAAGCAGAATAATGTTGGAAGATTTAATTAAAATTACATAAGTATCCATACATACTGATTCCATATTTTCTTCAAGACGTACTTCGGCAGTGTCACTTGTACAGTTTACACACTAGATGATTGCTTGGGGAACCATCAGATTTATTGTGAACCAAAATGAGATATAGGAAAAATAACTAGAACGCTTCCAGTCTATATGGCTAGGAATAGGGTCTGATCCAGGGGCAAATTTTTCAATATTGTAAATGTGAATTTCTTTCTTCTTATCTAGTTAGTGTATATATGGCTGTATGATGAAACTCTTTACACCTTCTATGTTATAAACCAAGGGCAAGTCTCCTATTCCGGAGGTATAGCCCAGGATATGTATTGGATGCTCTGATTATTGTTCTTGTTGTTTGTTGCTTGGGGTTTAACGCCATTTCTCAGCGCAAGAGAAGATAAACCTGGCGGTCAAGGCAACTGGCGGAGAAAGAACCCGGGAAAACCCGACTCACAGGAAGCTACTGGCAAGCTTGCTCACATACTCACATTGGTCGAACCCGAGACTCTAACCCATGCGGGCATATGTGAGATGGCAGTGATCGGTAAAGTTGAGCGCTTTAGACCATCGAACCACCCGGGGCTCCTATGTTCATGTGCATATATTCCTTGTGCCCATTAAATATATAGTTTTAGCTCAACAGTTTCCAAGTTATGATCCATGGTCAAATTTCCAATCACAGAGACACAAACCAGTGTCTGTTATGGATATGTCTAATTCTGTCTACTCGTGCCCTTCAAATATATATATATATATATATATATATATATATATATATATATATATATATATATATATATATATATATATATATATATATATATATATATATCCTTCTTTAACATCTGTACAGGAAATGTGCATGATTTCTTATCATATCCTTCAACTAATATACGGTTCCAACTTAAGGATCTCAACTGATTAGAAGCTATAACACAGAAGCAAGTCCAGAACCTAATGGGCATGACCCATGGTTTGTGTTAGATATACCGGTATGTCTGGTTCCGTCTCATATATTTGGTTATTATGAGGCAATCTCAACACTTTCCAAGTCGTGATCCCGGGGAAGCTTACCTACAGAGACCATCTCTAGGGAAAGACGAAGGAGATAAACCAAAAGCCCAATGCATAGGTTTATAGCACTGGCTTGGCAGACGACACGAACAGCTTTCAGATCTCTACCTTCAAGATGTCAAATCTTTAGATTTTTTTGAAAACAAATATCTATCCCCAGACACTAGTCCCATCTCAAGTGTCATAATTAAAATTTTAAATTTGAAAACCAAAATATGTATATAAAGACTACCCCAAATCATATCCCAAATTTTTAAGTCAGTGTATTTTAATGGTGTAACAGATACATTGCATTATGCTAAAAAAGGGACAGATATTGGGATAGGAAGGCACAATCCTCACCTTCTTAAAAGATGCATGGGGATACAAATCACGTAAATTTGCTTTTACTTATTGAAATATTATGGCTGTGAATGATAATTATGAACGATTTCAAACGCTGTCATTACTAAGAGAACATCAATCTTTGGTTGACAAAGTACACCTTCCATGAAACACATTTTCATGACAAGCGAACACAAACGAATTTATATATATCTGAACTTAATACTATAACTAATAACTATTGACAAGACTTTTATTTAATATTCAGTGCTAATTATACTTTATTACAGATATAAACTACTGAAACTTTGCTGAAATATTATTTTCCACCTACCTAACTAAGATCATAATCAAATTGTTTTCCATGGTTTCGTAAATAACATTTGCCATTCAAATGTCAAAACTTTCGAGTGAATGGTTTTGAGGTACATAAAATGGTGAGTGGGAAAATCAAAACTGCAAATATTATATAAAATTTATTCTGTGTGTGTGTGTGTGTGTGTGATTTAGATTTTTAACACGAAGCTTTAACAATTTTTCAGATATATCGCTACGATGTCTGCAGTGTGGCAGTTTATAGTGATGTCTAGCACTGGGGCATCATGCCGCAGACATGTAGCATGATGTGCCACTCAGTCACATTATCCTGACACCAGGCCGACCAGTCCTAACACTAACCTCTGAATGCTGAGCACCAAGCGAGGCAGCTGTTAGTACCATTTTCGTAAGTCTTTGGTATGACTCGGCCGGGGATCGAACCCGCGACCTCCCATATCCGAGGCGTACGCTCTAACCACTAGGCCACCGGAGCGGTTCTCTGATCAAGGTGAAACTATATACTGAATCCTTCACCAAAACCGTTAAACGTATCTCAATGTGCGCTGCGTTCAAAATGAGTCTCAGGTAACAGAATGGTTTTGGATTCTAATATGAGAGTCAAAGCTAGGCCTCTTGTTCTTTGAATACGTCTGTTCTTAAACAGTGGGTTTGAAGGTCCTTTTTGCGATGTGATACCTGAACAATGCATTAACATTGAATATAAACTAAAACAAATGCATGTAGTATGATGCCTTGCTGAATGTATACGTAGTACATGCGATGTGTTATGTAAAGCAATTGAATCGGAGTTTAGCAGTGATAATTTCTGAATTAAACAATAGTAATGACATTAGAAACAGTTTATGGTTCCGTAGATAGCATGCACTGCAGTCATGCACTCCATGAAAGGTCAAAAGGTTGACTATATGTGCACGCTTCCACTATCTAAGTTAATTTCCAATAACGTTAGCTTTATCCATTATATCGAATGTATATCATTTCTCCATTACCATTTTATGTAAAACTGCCATTTTGATTTAAATTTTCAGCAAGCATCTATTGTAATCATGCTATAAACTAGATCATTAATAATCCAGCTTTGGTATAATTGTTTTGCGACGCACCACTTTCGTAAACTTACTTCAAGTCTTTTTTCATAAGTTGGATGTGTCTAGCTCCAATGCATCTGCTCCACTGTCTTCTATTTCTTGCTTTCTCCCTCTCTTTGATGAAACCAACCCCATCTGTACGGGCGGTTCGTTCACAAGACACATTTATTCTTCTGGATGTGATTCTTCGCCACATATATTTACATGGATTCATCATCTTCTACAGTAACAACCGTGGCTGTTCGAATAAGTATACAGTATTCCTGTGCCCTATTTATAGAACTCAAAAACGACGTCGACGTTTTTCAGTTCTGAAAGTTTGACTTAAACTATCTGTGTAAACGCAAAATTTGAGACTATTTAATGCGTCCGACAAGTATGATTATACAAGGAGGTTTCTGGAATTATTTTTCATATTATGTAGTAATGTTCCTTTAAAACCCATTTAAACAAAAGTAACTTCCCTACCCCCATTCGACTTTATCAATCGAGTCTCGGACTCGGCTAATGCTGGTATGTCAGAAAGCTGTCAGATGGTTCTTACCAGGTTGTCCTGGCTTCTTCCTCCACCAATTATACTGGCCTCCATGGATAGCCTATCTAGCACTGAAAAATAACGTTAAACCCAAAACAACGACGCAACAACAACATATTCCCCTATAAAATCTTTATTCTCCCCTTAAAAAAAAAACAAACAATCGCACGGTAAAGTGTGAGCACTGTAAAGCAGATCATTAGATGTAAGTCACACAAAGAGTGTATTGATGGTCTAGTGTGGATGTTGGATATTAGATAAGTGAGTGTTGGTCACTCTAACGTCGTGTTGAATAGTAAGTGTGGGGTCAGAAAGGGAAATAAATTCTTTTCTTAGTAAGAACAAAAACTTTTCTCTTAATTGCGTGCATGGGCACTGTCCTCGCCAAAATAATCTTACTATGTTAAATGAAACAGTATCCGTAATTTCTCACATATAATGACTGGAAGTAGGTCTTTCGTGAATCTATACCAGATCTCTAAAAGCGTAGAGCTTGTGGGCAGCATGGTCGTACCAAGTTAAACCTATGACAAACCATTACCATAGGATTTCCCATCTAAAGCGCCGCATCGCCCCCACCCCTCCTCCACCGTTTCCCACGTAATTATCCTCAGGTAAAAGCTCGAGTTAATACAGGAATTTCCCAGCTTGAGGCTCTGTCACCGTCCTAAACTACTATCAGGTCTGCATTGTCATTTTTTGATTTTCATTCCTGAAGAGTTCCTATGGTAACTCCTACATAACAAATGTACGTTCACGATTTATTTAATCCATCGAAATGATTTACTATACAAATTTATTAATCCGTTGGAATGACTTACTTGGAATGACTTACTTATCCGTTCCAACGATTTACTAACCCATTTGAACGGATTGCTAATCCTTTAAAACGTTTTGCTAATGATCTAGTAGTCCGTTCAAACGAATTATTAATCCGATAGAACGATTTTCTTATTTCGTTGTAATGGTTTCCTAACCCATTCAAACGAATTCATGATTAGATTGATTTACTAATCCGTCAGAACAATTTAGCAATCCGTCAGAACGATTTACTAATCCGTTGTTATGATTTACCAATGTGTTAAAAAGATCAATAATCCCTTTGAACGACTGAAGTGTTATTTTTAAATGGAATAATATCGGTTGTGTACAGTAATGGGGAGAAACTCTGCAGGAAAGTCTTGATTCTGTCTGTCTTGATTACGGATCTATACATTGCTTTGTGTGTGTTGTGTATTAAATACTGGTAGTTAGCTTGAAATCACGACTCCGTACTGAGAAAACGAGCGCGAACATGAATTCTATTATAATATTTAGGTATTAAAGAAATAAAGGCTTCAAAACTTACATCTTGATGCATAGCTATTTCTTTGAATTCCAGATTTCTCTTCACTAAAATGTAAAATGAATGACGCGAGACCTTGAAGCCTATTACGAAACTGTAATAAACCTTTAAAGAGACAAATTTAGAGTCATAAAGGTTTGAAAATATATTCCATATCTCCGAAACGGCATCGGAAATCCACTTGTAAGGCCTAAATCTTGTCAGGATGCACAGTTATATCAGGTACGTTACATTTATGCGCAGAAATTACTTACTGTTTATTTATAAATTCATCGTAGATTATAGGCAATCACTGCGCGGAATTTCAACGACCTAGTATGGAAAAAGAATTACTTTGGGGTTGAACTGATCCTGATAAATACTCAATCCGTCTCTTTTAACATACTCACTTCATCAAATACAAATTTTCAAAAGTTTCTTCCTTAAATTTCACGCATATTATGTGAGTGTACAAACAGAAGGCCATGTATGATACTTGGTGTAGAGGCGTCTTGGAGTGATCAGAAATCTACACAGTATTATTCAAACACAGCCATGTATGATATTCCGTGTGCTGGCATCTTTGAGTGGCTAAACGTCTATACAGTTTGCAACACCCAACCTCATATTAACTGCTTTCTAATTTGGTCTCAATTTGCCCCTGAAAGTTAAAGAAGGTTAGATTTAGCTTTATTGCTAGTATATCCCTAAGGGGAAGCTACTAAAAAGTACTCGTAGAAATTATCCTTGGGTTGTTTACCTTGTTAATTCTTCAACACAGTAACTATAGGACTCGTGGTACTAATTGTAAGGAAAAATGGAAGCCAGTCTGAAAATGGTGAAAAGATTGTATATATGGGTTTGGCTGGCCAAGACTGGTTGATAATAGAAGATATATTTTTGTAAAAAGAATCTTTTGAGAGATTATCCTAGTTATAACTGAAAAAAAAGAGACATTGCTTTATTTATGGAATTTCAGTCCTTTAACATGCACTCATTAATGAAGTAAGCACCTGACTGTTTGCTGTGGAATTGAAAGCACGTGTTTCAAACACACATAGATCCAGAAAATACCGCGGCTCATATGGTTTTCTCTGCATAGAAGCGGCCATCCAGGATGCACATATACTGATAAACATAGGTTTGATCATGAACACTCAAAACTGTAAAGTTATTGTATTTTTAGTATCAATTTTTTGCATAAGTTTACTATGGGAACTGAATTAGTACCGTGAGTCCTATAGCATCATTACACTGTTTCCATACAGATGATAACAGGAACTATCTTCAGATGAAGGAATACATCAAGATTTGACAAAATGTACATGCAGATTGAAAGGAAACTGTATGTATGTATGTATGTATGTATGTATGTATGTATGTATGTATGTATGTATCTTGCTATCTATCTAGCTACCAGGCTGCCTATCTATCTATAATTTGATATAAATAAAGATATTCAAACAATGTATGAGACATGCATAGTTTATGATATTGGCTATCAAGAAAGATTAAATTTTACACATAATAAAGGGGCCCCCCAGTGGCCGAGTGGTCTAAAGCGCTGTCCGTTACGGATCACTGCCATCTCACCTCTGTCTGCGTGGGTTCGAGTCTAGGATTCGGCGAATGAGGATATGGGAGAATGCTTGCCAGTAGCTTCTCGTGGGTCGGTGGTTCTTTCCGGAGATTTCCCGGTTTCTTCCTCCACCATTAATACTGGCCGCCATGTATAGCCTATCGTGTGCTGAAAAATGGCGTTAAACCCAACAACAACAACAACAACACATAATAAAAATGTTATTTCAAATAATTTAACAGTATTGAATGTTAAAGGGATATGACAATAGGTTCTGGGGGGGGGGGCGCGAAGGCAATTCTGAATTGTTGATTGAAAACAGTTGATAAAAATTTATCTGAGCATTGTAATATTGGGCACATCAAGTAAATTTTAAACGTACTTCTCATTACTGTATCTAGGAGAGAAGCAATCACATAAATACATCATAAACTGTGTACAACAACTATTCACCTGCAATAGACCCGAATATTCCCTTGTGTAATTCGCCGACAAATCAGACTCCGGTTTCAGAAAACTAACGTTTTCTTTTTCGAACTGAATTGAATACACGTCTTATTACTTTCTGAACAACAAGAAATTTCCGCTGAACATTCTTCTTCTATCAACGTTAATAAATTCACGTAAAGTCTTTATCAGATGGTGTATACACGTTCTGAAGTTTCCAGTCTGTTTACGTATCATTATAAAATTGTTTCTTCTGTTTTGCCAAGTTCTGATTCATTCTTGTTGATTGATATATTGAAACATTGCGTCTTGTCAGTTTAGCCTCGCTTGAACATATTTGATATTTTATTGCGCACTAATAAAAAAAGAACTTACTCGTCGATAGCACAATTGTGGATGTTTTCTTAGAAATAATCATTACTATCATTGAAAAATAGAAGTCTAATGTTGTAGATATCAATTTCCTTTAGTGTCCCACAGACTTGGAACTATTTTTGTGCTCATATACACAAAACACACCAGAACATAAACAGTAAACAGCTAACGTTGCCGGAAAACATCTGCTACTTAAATCTGTTATATACTTCCGATAACCAACGCATCAGAACATACAATAAACACAGAAATTGACTTCTTGTGAGTAAATAATGGGTATATTTCATCTAGTGGGTGACAAGTTCTATTTCAACCAGTGCGTGACAAGTTCTATCAGTTTCATTTGTGGCTTTGCCACTCGTCAAAACATCTAGTTTTCACCCACCCAGTCATATATATTCATCATTTACTCGGACAAACAAATATCCTATATGTAGTGTGGCCTATTGTTAGATATATTTGATGATAAAGCGTGAAGTTGCGTCATGTGATATCTACATTTAATGGTTTTTTTTCCCTCCATATTTCTTATCAACAAACTTAAATAGTAACCTCCATCAAAGTAAAATACATTGCGCTGAAGTACTAGTTTAAAGGATTCAATTATAAATTCATGACTGAATCTTGAATTAATGCATTTACCTTTTTTGCTGAGTCAACATGTCACTGCTTCTGTCCCAAGGTCATGCGGAATATTGATATATAAGTTTACTATATCTAAAGTAATTAGATTTGATTTCTAGTTGACATTGTCTGGTAATCGGTTGAGAAACTACTTTCGTAAGGGATGATTTTGATTTTATCAACCAATTATCAGACATGAAAGTGGAGACCATGAAAGATGGATGTACAGTTAGTTATTCTATAAATTGGAACCCCAAAACACTAGAAATAATTTTATTAAATAGTTAAGAACTAACAACAAATAGTTAACAAGTTGTAAGTGAGTATTTAACGCAGTTGGATTTATCAAGTTACCTAATATAACTATATAATTTAGGACTGACAGGTAGGCAGACAGTGAAAAAGTAATAAAACAATATACTGTTAATATTTATGCTTAAAGCTTATGCAGAAGAGATAATTCTGTGGCCACTGTCTTTAATATGTAAGTAAATATAGAAATACTAATATCAAGTCCCTAACTGAAAGGGAAGCAGCTGGAACATCAGTGTAACTACAATGGTTCCTCTGGATTACCTCCCGTGATAAAGAATGTCACATTTCATTGAATTGAGTATCTTGCAACATTTAGCAGTTAGTACGTGAAGGAATAACTTAAATTAAAAATATCTGTATCTTTTTGTCTACTTACCATACTTTGATGGAGGGTTCGGCAATCTTGTGCCTGTATGCACTCAAAAAGAAATGTCACTTGCACTTATGAATAATCCATTTATTGGCAATGAGAAGTGTATTTTGTACTTGGAGAAATTTTTAACATTATTTTTAACATAATTATTTACTTTTTTCTGCATACACTATTTGCAAATAAAATGCATTTTGCTCAGTCCTAAACAGCCTGGACAGTACTTCCTGAATAAGGGAGAGATGACTCTTTGGGCCAGCAGTAGTATTTTATGACGATAACAATTGTCAATTGTACATGCATGTTGGCAATAATAACAGTGGCAGAATTTTCTGTACAAAACATTATGATGATCCCCAAAATGAACAGTCTGGAATATTTTCGTATTCTCTGCTCGTACGTCTTTCTGTACCAGCTATACATCTATCTAACTATCTACCATGTTTAATTTTACAGACACAATTGGTAATTTAGTTTTACATCCTTTACTAATTAATGGGTCTTGAGTTTAAATCTCTAACCACTTTCTTGATATTTTTGCAATGGGTTGAAGGCAAAAGTCATGTACAAATTGTAAGATTGTAGCCTAATATTTTCTCTTTATGTTTCTTTGCTGAAATAAAGCATGCAAAAACTCATCCCCAAAACGTCCTGTAGCCCCAGTGGTTAGAACATCTGCTTCTGATACAGGAGGTCGCGGGTTCGAAACCCGGCCAAGTCATACGAAAGACAGGGTCAATAACTTTATATATATAACGTGTGGCCCTTGCAGTGTATTTGTATATCAGCCCTACTCTGCAACATAGCCAAGTTCATCTCAGCCATTCTATGGAACATAGACCGGTTTATATCAGTCATACTCTGGAACATAGCCACGTTCATCTCAACCCTACTCTGGAACATAGCAAAGTTCATTTCAGCTCTGCTCTGGAACATAGCCACGTTCATCTCAACCCTACTCTGGAACATAGCCAAGTTGATTTCAGCCCTACTCTGGAACATAGCCAAGTTGATTTCAGCCCTACTCTGGGACATAGCCAAGTTGATTTCAGCCCTACTCTGGAACATAGCCAAGTTGATTTCAGCCCTACTCCGGAACATAGACCGGTTTATATCAGTCATACTCTGGAACATAGCCACGTTCATCTCAACCCTACTCTGGAACATAGCAAAATTCATTTCACGTCTGCTCTGGAGCATAGCCACGTTCATCTCAACCCTACTCTGGAACATAGCCACGTTCATCTCAACCCTACTCTGGAACATAGCCAATTTGATTTCAGCCCTACTCTAGAACATAGCCAAGTTGATTTCAGCCCTACTCTGGAACATAGCCAAGTTGATTTCAGCCCTACTCTGGAACATAGCCAAGTTGATTTCAGCTCTACTCTGGAACATAGACCGGTTTATATCAGTCATATTCTGGAACATAGCCACGTTCATCTCAACCCTACTCTGGAACATAGCCACGTTCATCTCAACTCTACTCTGGAACATAGCCACGTTCATCTCAGCCCTATTCTGGAACATAGCAAAGTTCATTTCAGCTCTGCTCTGGAACATAGTCTAACTCATAATTTGGAAATTATTTTAACTGCGTCGTATTATCATCTATGAGTATACGCAGCATTACAAGAAACATATTGAGACGGTAATAATGATGAACATTGTGTCCATTGTAACTATGTGGTACTTAGTCAAATTAAATTCTCTTGTAAATGACAGGAGTCTCGGATATCAATGTATATAAAAAATATTGAAATGTCTGTGTGGCATGGTGGTATCACACCGACTTCACATCTTAGTGCTCATAGGTTTCATCACAGAATCCAGAAACAGAATCAGTACAGTGGTGTACCATCCATGAAGTGTTAATTTATGCTGTTGGCATAGTTTCTTTATATTGAAATGACCACTCTATCGACATATGTGATGTGACAGGTACTTGATATATGCAAAAGGCGACAATTAACAGACGGCTCCATATAAAATGTTGTTGGACCAATGCCATTTCAGGCAGTTGTTATAGAATGGTACACAAACACAAATAACACTCAGGTTTCTATATCATTTGTTTCACATCATCTTTTCCATGTTAGTATGTCAGTATTTTGAGTTGGTGTCCCATACAGACCACCAGCTACATCAAATCGTTTCCTTATATCCTGCGTTCTAAAGCACCACTTGTGTTTTGCAGATAACTAAGATATACGACGATCAAAACAAAATTTACCTAGTATTTAAATGTCACACATAAAACAACATCAGTAA
>JAECUM010025287.1:0-27136 GCA_016617855.1 Megalonaias nervosa | reverse complement strand
GACACAAACGAAAATCCTCTACGTTCGTCATTACATAGAGTTTAGCCCGTGTCTTGCTACGATGGAGAGAGAGAGAGAGAGAGAGAGAGAGAGAGAGAGAGAGAGAGAGAGAGAGAAGGGGGGGGCCTTTGGAAATTTTCATATTTAATTAATAATAATCGAGTTTTAGATATGGTATGTTTAAGAAACAACAACAAAACATTAAATACATCACAGTATGTGTACCACGTAACCGAGGAATTTACTGTATAATGTCAACATGGTTTGCATCTTTGTATCATTGATAAACACTGTAGATAAATCCCAAGGAAAGTGCACACGTATCGTTACGACGAACCATATTCTTATAGATTACTTGGTGTAATTTCTATTTCAAGGTTTTAATCCAGCCCAGATTACTTTTCTCTCTCACTCCACATTTCTGCGTAGTTTGTCCGTTATGCATGAGAGGATGAGAGGGGAGGGGGAAACAGAAAGCAGAAAGGATTGTAATGGAAATGTGTACCATATTAAATTCATTTAGAAAACGGGGATTATTAATACCTTTTATCGTTATTTTCATACGTCACTAATGATGAATGTGTGGAAATTCATCATTGATCTAGAATCAACTGCAGACGGTCGCAAGAATGTTTATATATGCGTATTATTGCGCCATGGGCGGATCACAATTTGATATACCAATAGTACTGTTATATCAAATTGCTTTATACCAACACTTTAAATACCATGTTATTTTTAATATATGTGAGAACTAGTTCTGTCCTGATGGATTTTATTGTCAGGTTGATGCGATTTGTAGCGGATATAACCCTATGGCTTCCTGCTAAGTTCCTGAAGTCGAATAGGGTCCAATGAATTATCAGCAGTGTAGGTGGCCACATACACCTGTTGTTTCAGCAACTCCCACCTGCTGGCATTATTCTAAATTTCAAACACGGTGTCCACAATTCCTGGAAAACTATTGTCTGAGTAGGTGTCAAACTTGCTAGGGGCATACATAACATGCCTAGAGGTGAAGAAAATATTGATTTTGTAAAGCCTTGAAAGAAAACATCTTTACGTTACCTTGTTTACAATTTTCTGTGATATGTTTTGTATATTAATAATAATAATATTAAATACCTCTGATGATTGGAAGCCCTTTTTTTAAAAAAAAGTGGTGTTTTATGATTCATCACATTACTCTGTGTGTAGTTAATTATCTGCAATATTAATATATATTTATTAAAGATAAGATTTAATTTTCAGCATTATGTTCTTAGAAAAGGGTATCTTGAGGGGTTGTCTGCTACCGAATTATTGCCATTTTGGATCAAAATATATAGTACATAAACTGATAAACTGTGCCCTCTTAGATAACTAATGACCCTCCCCCCTCCCCGAAAAGTTCGAAACAACAAAATCCCTCAATAAATAGAAACTTCGCACCGTCTAAAGCACCTTCAGTTCAGTTTTCGCATATATACACATCGATCCTCACTAAAGTCGGTTCAATATGTGTCGGTTCTTTTTATGAGACAGGTTTGGTCATGTATCTCACGACTTTGTGTCATAATGATAGTAATTGTTATATCGTAACCTAATATAAACACGATATAGTTTTACAGGTCTCGTGGTTAGTGAAATAACTGTTACGAGAGTTTTAACATGACATCATTTGTGTTTAGGATCAACTATATCAAGTGAGAAATGCTCCAGTAGGATATTATTTCGATATGACCATCCCTCATAGAGCTGTAGTTTTAATAAGTGTCGGCACGATTGATCAACACCATTTTTATTTAGACCCAACTAAACATCACGAGAAGATTTTCAGCGAAACATCCTTAGGAAAATCTGATATATATATATATATATATATATATATATATATATATATATATATATATATATATATATATATATATATATATAATGATATTTTCAAGACGGCAGGCACCCATAGCAGATGTATTATAGGTCTGATCGGTATTATTTTCATTCTCGCCCATCTTAATATCATAAGAGAATTTTTCATTGAAAGGCCCGTGTCCGTATGACAATTGATTCTGTGCAAGTAAGGATAACCCGGGATTCAAGATGAATGCTATGGTTTTGAAATATGAGGTTAGATTATTTTCAGTTAGGACCAAAAATACATAACAAGAAGTCTTACTATAAGTAGTGTTTGTATTTATGACCGAATAGATGTCATAAGAAGCCGTATGTCGATATAATCATCCATTCAGGATGGGACGCGAGGCCAAATATGTTTAAGATGGCGCAGTGATGGCCGCATTGTATGTCCAAGGGGCACTATTTTCAAAAGGACCAACTAGAAATAATAGAAAGTTTTGTAACAAAGACCTCATGTCAATATGTTAATTGGTTCGAGAAAAGTTGTTTAACGAAAGTTTAAAATGGCGGTCAAGTTGAATGTCCAAGCAGCATCGTTTTCGTTTAAGGAAAGCACAACCTTCCGATGAACGCATGTATAACGTTTCATGGCCACCCCAAGTAGAATAGGATAAACTTCAATAACATATCAATTCTAAAGGAAGGACGAGGGATAGACAATGTATCGACGAAAGTTGGACGACGGACAACAGGTCATTACATAAGCTGATCTGGTGTATAATCTGTAGTGCTAACAATTAAGAATTTTATTGTTAATTACTAAATAAGTCGGGCATTTAAAAGGAATAAAAGGCCAAAATGGACCTGACATCGCTTACCTAGATTACAAAACCTAACAGCTGAAACTTTCAATAAGTAAGCCTGGGTACGCTTGTGAGAATACCATCTATGCAAACTTTTACATCATGTCAATTTTAATTATTTTACTATAGTTCACACAATACTTTTAAAGACCTAACTAATGTCTTAATAGTCTTTTGCTTGTAGTCAAAAGCACGTACGATGTGGATGATATAAACATATATATATTGTAAGTTTCATCGAACTCGATGAGATGTATAGTCTCTAGATAACGTGAGGTAATTGTAAACTATGCCTAAGACAGTGATAAGAAAATAAATGTTATTTCGAAAGTGGAATCAGAATCCAACGGTAACTAGGTCAAATGCTTGCTAACGCACCCATTTAGTCTGATTGAAGGTTAAATCATAAATACAAATCATGATTATAATAAAATTCATTTATTGGGATTATATTCCATATTTGATAAAAATCGGACACGCACAGTGGTTTTATGGAGTGCCAGAAATCTCAGCATATAAGAAAAAAAGATTATAGTGGTCGAACAGTGAATTTAGGAGCATATGTTAAAACTTTAATATAAATTCAGATAAGAAATATTACCTGCAGATTTGTAACACGCTCGCCTAATCATATCAAGATTATACATATGCTAGAATCTCATTCATTATTCATCATCAAGAGTCCTACTGAAATAAGCACACATTGCAAGTTTGATCACAATCGGATCAGAAATGTGGCCTCAATGAGAGGTAACTAACTCTGTCATGAGATGCAAGATCACTTAATTTATATGTACGTATATCTCCCATTACTGAGTTTGCCCAAGATCTTAATGATATAATCACATATTCCAAGACTGATCAAAATAGGAGTCGAATTTGGTAACAATCTCAACAATCAGATGTAATATCACCTCATTAAGCTCTTTGGATCTTGCTCATTTTCGAGATTATCAGAGATCGCGAGAATATAAACTACGTTCCAAGCCTGATCAAAATCAGAAAATAACAAATATTGCTTCAAAAGTGAATGATAGCATCCTCAACCAATCATATGCAAAATCACATCATCAATATGTGTTGATTTCACACAGTATAGAAGTTTTCCATGAATGTACTGTTATAAGTAGTATATATTCCAAGTCGTATAAAATTGCCTTAGAAATATTATCTCCCGGGCGGTAACAAGACAAGGCACTCAAAGGCAAGGTTAGACCATCGATGCGCAAAGATTATGTCATTATAGAACACAACTAAGATCTTGAAGCTAGACGCATAAATTCAAAGTTTAAAAGTCCGAGCAGCAATATTTCCTCAAGAGTAGTAACAAGATTTGCCAATCAGATGCAAGATGATTGCACGGATCTCGCTCATTATTGAACTTTTCCAAGATCTTGATGATATAAGGCCATATGCCAAATTTGATTTTAACTGGACCAGAAATATGGCCTTCTGAGAGATATTAAACTCAGCCAGTAGGATTCATACATACTTCATTGGAATGTGTGGACCGCTGTCACTACTGAACTTATCTGTGATCTTGATGACATAAATGTCTTATAGCCAAGTGAGTTCATTACAGTGGGACAGTCAAAGTTCAAGCAGAAAAGTAAGTTCAGCTAAATAATGTATATATATGCCAACAAAAAGAATCATCAGTAATCTGTATTAATTTTTCAGACAAAAAGGAAATGCATGTGACACCTGCGTTGCCTTGCATCTTGAAGTAAGAAAATAACTTTGATAAGAATGCAGAATCAACGATTTGTCTGACTTCTTAACAGTATGATGGTTTTTCATTTAGCATATAAAATTTCAGTTACTAAGTTATAAACCAAGCATTGAATCAGATTTAGAACTATTGAACATGTGTTTGAGTTTCTAACATACAAGGCTCCAAGACTATACATGTAGAAATGTGCAATAAATAAAAGGAAAGTCAGAATCTGTTATGAATATGAGTACGCCTTACTTGTATATTGGTCTTTCTGGGAGCCCCTCTGGGTCTATAAAGACCCTCTCTGACTGCATCATCTTATCGTTTACCATCCTTACAGCCAGGGGACTGGAATGGAAAACCTGGTCATGGAATTCATGTCGTACTTGGTCAAAATCTTCTATGCTAGAAAAATTTTGAAAACTTATATTACGTTACAGAACTATTGGTATTAACCATTACCAGCAATGTGGAAGTTATTTATTATTGTATTGCATATATTTTGTATCACTGTGGAATATTCCATTATTCTTATGGAATAAATGTTTTTGATAGGTGTCGAATACTACATGAAAGTATTTTATTATAAAGGATCTTGGATGTGAATAGATTGGTGATAGAATAATGCAATAAATCACGATGTTATGATTTGGATTGGTAAGATATGGTACAATCCCATAAGATTCTACAAACAATGTGTTGTCTGTGTTTCAAAGAAAACACAAGAAAAAGGAACAAAATGCATAAACAAATACCAATATTAGATTGGCAAATTTACACTCAACTTCAATCTTTTCAGTGACCCCATGTCAGTGTTGAAAGTGTATGTAATAGAAACTATTCTTCCTTTGTTGCAAATAAACCAGTAGCAAACTTTGTATGGGAGACTGGGAGGAAGTCTTCATCCACACTGCACCCAGAACGAAGAGTCTGTACCAGGAAGTCTCGCTACAGAGGTCTTTGAGCAGATGCAAGCATCTTAGAACAATGATGATATTAAACTAACTTTCACATTGCAAATTTGATATTGTTTTCAAGGTCATCATTGAATAAGACAAATTAGCATATAGAACGGCAATTCCTTTGTTGATGCATTAGCATACAGAACGGCAATTCCTTTGTTGATGTATTAGCATATAGAACGGCAATTCCTTTGTTGATGTAATTACTTTCAAAGCAGTCAATGTTGCCTGTTGTGCAAAACAATGTCATTAATATATCAATTTGAAACAATTTCATCAATAGTAATCTAAAACAATGCAATAGTGGCAGGTAATGTATTACTGCTATTAAATTGCATGTTGTTTTCAAGATCATTATAAAACGGCAATTCCTTTGTTGATGTAATTACTTTCAAAGCAGTCAATGTTGCTTGTTGTGCAAAACAATGTCATCAATATATCAGTTTGAAACAATTTTATCAATAGTCATCGAAAATAATGCAATAGTGGCAGATAATGTATTACTGCTATTAAATTGCATGTTGTTTTCAAGATCATTATTGAATGACATCTACATCTTTGAAAGAAAAGATTTTTCCTTGAACTATCTGCTTCCTGTTTCTCAAGACATACTTGCTATTTGTATATAGTTGATGCTGCTTTTGGGTAAAATAATTAATATTAATATTTCTAAACTTACTCATCTTCATGATCAGTTTGCACGAAGTCATAAAATGTCTGTGCAGCTAATGTCAAGTTGTTACTTACTGACTCCAAGGCAGCTACAGAAGAGGCTTATTTCACTTCTGTGTGCACAAGAATATGATTGTAATGTAAACATTCATTCTGAAGGCAACATACGAATTGTGGTTATTTCAGCTCCTCGATATGGGCATTCTTACATCTGAAATGCACCAAAGAGGTGTCCGAGTTAGATGACTCGGACATTGATGACTTAAATACTCCTATTACAAATGATGAAATTATGAGAAGTTTACTTAAAATTAAAACCAACACCCATGGACCTGATTGGATACCTACTCGTTTTTATCAGAATGAAACGATCATACCATTCCTGAACGCTCTATTCAACAAAAAAAATCTTTGAATCCGGCTATTCTCCTAAACCGTGGGAGAAGAAAATTATCTATCCTATACATAAGTGCGGTGATATGAGCGATCCAAAAAATTAAATAAAAAAGCTTTTACTAAAGTAAAAAATGCTCAATTATTGTCGTCATTAATACGCAAAGGTATGAATGTTAAATTAGTAAACATTTTAATAGATATGTATAGAAACCTGAAAAGCGGTGTCTGAACACCAAAAGGCTTAACTACTAATTTCGATTGTATGCAAGGTACAAGCCAAGGTTGTGTTTTGAGCCATATTATGTTTTCCTTTTTTATTAATGACTTGATTACACAGCTGAAGCTCGAATGCAACAGAGGTGTGTTTAACTCAGAAGGTATTAATGATATCATTTGCAAACATTATTTAGGTGTTCCTAAAACTACCAATAATGCATTTCTGTTAGGGAGTGCGGGAGGTACCCGTTTTTGCGATGGATTAAATACTGGATAAAGGCTGTAATAATGCCTCCAACACACTACCTGTTGTGTTACAGGGTTAAAACATAAGTCGAGACGCCGTGTTCTAACTATCAATAACTTTAATACACACAAGTGACTACTGTGAGGTCTTAACACAGAGTGCTATCAAAGAGGCAGACGCCTGTAGATAGTACCAGTGGAAATATGACTCATGCACAGAGGGTTCTGATTGGTCAGTTACACATGTATAATGTTACATCTCATTTCTTACAAAGAAAATTTTTTATAAAACTTTTAATAAACTGTCTAAATGAATCAAGAGCCATTATAACTAATATATCAAAATCAAGCGCGTCTTTGATAGCAATGTTTACAATGATCAACGAATAAATCTCTGAGACAGACTGAGAATGCATTGTATATTTTTTTAAAGATCCTGTTGCTTGTTTGATTGCTATTTAATGTACACTGCTGGTCCTTATCTTGAATCATCGTCTGTGTTTATCAACAAAACCATACATTGTGCTACACTAATGACTGTTCTATTAGCTGAGTCTCTCTTATCTGTGAGTGCAGGATTTCACAACTGTTTCTTATCCAGGATATGTCCAGGTTTTAGGAACTGATATTACACTGACACTATTACCTTTGGTTTTACTAGCCTTCCAGAACGTGTGTAGCATCGGCTTTGCTGACAATCTTGTGGGATTGTTGCGTCAGTCTCAGGCGTACTTTGGCTGAAACATTGAGATTCCATTGATTCTGAAATTGATTTACTGGCATTTGCGGAGAGTGATACAGCTGTACACAGTGTGTTTTCAATCTGAGAGAAGGGCGCATTTATATTACATTGTACGGGGTGTTCTTTTTGACCTCAGCGGTGATGGGTGTTTTGGGAATTAATTTTTCGCGGGTTGTTGGGAGAATTGATCTGAGCTGTCTCCCCATCACAATTCTGCTGGTGAGAACCCGATATCATGAGCAGTGGCTCGATACTCTAATATGCCTATAAGTGGTTCTCTGCCGTCGGCTTTTGCTTTTGAGAGAATTCTCTTTACATTTTGAACTGTTTTCTCTGCTAGGCCGTTCGACTGAGGGTATATGGGACTCGATGTAACGTGTTTAAAGTCCCATTCTTTAGCGAAGCTTGCGAACTCGCGGGAAGAATAGCATGTTTGATTGTCACTGACAACGACTTCCGGTATTCCAAAGCGCGCGAAAATGCTTTTCATGTGATTGATAACAGTGCAACTTTTTGAGTTTACGAGTGCCTTAACTTCGAAGTAGCGACTGAACTAATCTACTACAACAATATACTCTTTATTATCCCATGTAAATAGGTCTGTGGCGACTTTTTGCCATGGGTATTCAGGGACGTCATGGGTAATGAGAGGTTCCTTTTGGTTAGAACTTCTGCGCTTTAAGCAGATAGAGCATTTTGACACTAAATCGGAAATGTCAGCTGATATTCTTGGCCAAAATAAAACATCTCTGGCTCTTTTCAGACACTTTTCAATACCTAAATGTCCTGAATGTACAGTTTCTAGCATTTTCTGCCTGAGGGCTTGTGGTATGACTATTTTGTGACCTTTCAAGATTAACCCACCTACAACTGAAAGTGTATCTCCATAATTCCAATAGTCGATTATCTCTGATTGACAGCTTGACCTCTTTTCAGGCCAACCTTCAATTATGACCTGTTTCAGTATGGCCAGCTGGGGGTCTTGTTCAGTGAGAGATTGAATTTCTTCCTTCTTACGATCAGATACAGGTAATGCTGATAACACCATATGCATATGCATATCTATACCGTCAGATATGATAGGGTATGTATCAGATAAGAACTAACGGGAGAGTGTATCTGCTACGGGTATGTTCTTACCTTGGTAATGTTTTACCTCTAGGTCATAACGCGGTGGGCTGCATAGAGGGGCGTTTTTATTATAGAGACAAGTGGAAGGTGGTCAGTTTGAACGTGTACCTTTCTCGCGTATACATATTGATGAAACCGTTTGCATCCAAACAGTATAGCGAACATTTCTTTCTCTATTTGAGCATAATTAATTTCAGTCGTGGTCAAGGATTTTGATACATAAGCCACGGGCTTATCATCTTGCATTAGGGTGGCACCAAGCCCATATTTTGACGCGTCAACTTGCAAAGTCAGTTGTTTCTTAGGGTCAAAATAGGACAGAACAGGTCCCGGGGTTATATTAATTATGTCTTTGACCTTTTGAAATGCGTCTATTTGAGGAGAGTCCCATGAAAACTCTACGTCTTTCGCTAACAGTTGTCTTAATGGACAGGTGGCCTCTGCCAAATTTGGGGCAAATTTGGACAAGTAGTTAACCATGCCAAGAATGGTTTCTAACTCCGCGCGGTTACGAGGGTGTTCCATTTCTCTGACCGCTGATACTTTGGCAGGGTCGGGTTTGAGACCTTCTGCTGACAGAACGTGCCCGAAGTACTGTACTTCTGTGACGCCTACTTCAAGTTTTTCCTCATTTAGCCGGATTCCTTTTTCGAGGGAACGTTTGAGAATATTTCTCAAATTTGTATCATGTTCGTCGCGTGTGCGTCCAAACACTAGTATATCGTCACAAATCGAAACGATACCACTTAAACCTTCAAAACTCTCATCGATCTGCCTTTGGAATTCATCATGAGATGATTTCAAACCAAACGGGAGACGCAAGAAACAGTAACGGCCGTAAGGGGTGTTGAAAGTTGTGGGGTATGAAGAGTCACGTGACAGTTTTATTGCCCAATATCCTGACCCTGCATCCAATTTGGTGAAGTATTTTGTACCTGATAATTGGGGTAGGATATCATTTAATGTGCGCATAGGGTAATGGGGACGCAAAAATTCTGTTAAGATCTTGTGGGTCGAGACATACCCTTAGTTTACCCGATTGCTTTTCGACGACAACGATAGAATTTACCCATGCTGTAGGCGATGTAACCAGCGCAATGATATTTCCATTTTCCGTGCGATCAAGTTCAGTTTTGAGTCTGTCTTTAAGTGTAACAGGTACTCGGAGGGTGCACTACAGGTATAGCCTTGGGGTCGATGTGTATGGTACATTCCCCTGGGAAAAGACCTATGCCGTTGAAGACTTCGGCATATTCCTTGAGAACAACCGCCTTAGTGAGGGGCGTACTCTTGTTACATTGTAAATTTGACATCTGTGTCTGAACAGAGTATGTAAATTTAACTAAGCCTAACTCCATACAAGACTGTAAACCAAGTATAGGTGGTGCTTTCGTTTTAACAATGTAGAACTCGAGTTCATGTGTACGTTCAGTGCGTTTTCACGTGAGATTGACAGTACCTATTGTACTCAATAATTTGCCGTCGTATGCAGATAATGTGTTTAATGTAGATTGAAGGGGGTGCTTAATGCCTAGCTTTTTGAATATATGTGAGGGTATGATGTTAACTTGAGAGCCAGTATCCAATTTAAAATCGACAGAAGCTAAATTAGGTCCTACCTCTATCGCCGCATACGCATGGCCATTGGCAACTATATCTCTTTTTACGCTGTTAATATATAAATCCTGGTTTTGATATCCATTGTTAATCACACTGACCGTATTTGATCTACAGACTTTCTCAAAGTGATTGAGTTTATGACACTTATTGCAAGTCTTTCCTTTTGCAGGGCACTTGTCCTGGCTTGAATGTGATTTGTATCCGCAGTGTCCACAGGTCGCGTTGACACTCCGTCTGGAAGACGTGGTCTCTGTCTTCTTCGGCTGTAGTTCTTTTGTCTTAGCCTGTCGTTGAATTGTCGCATGCATTTCTGGTCTGGCTGATGCAGACATGGTCTGGAGCTGTTCCTGGGCATATTCATGGCTTTGACTGATGTTAATGGCCCTTTCCAAGGTCAACTTTTCACCTTCGCTGATAAGTTTTTCTCGTATCCTTAATGACGATACCCTGAAAACAATTCTATCACGAATCATGTCGTCTTCATTTCTGAAGAGACAGTCCTTGGCCAAGAGTTTCAGCGAAGTCACATATTGGTCTATTGTCCTGGAGCCTTGAATTTCATTGTTAAACTTGAATCTGGCAAAGACCGGATTTAATTTTGGTTGCGCGTCATGTTTGAATTTTGTAAAGAGCGTTGATGGGTCCTTTTTTTTCTTCATCCGTCAGAGTCCATGTGTTGAAAATATCTCTACCTTTGTCGCCTACCCAAAGTAGAATGTAGTTGGCTTTGACCGCATCACTTCTTTACTCATCGGTCCGTTAAATATTATTTCACAGTGTTGTTAGAATTTAGCCCATGATATGGTAAGGTTGGAATTGTCCCAGTCCATGGTAGGGGTTGGCACGCCAGAAAGATCCATTTCGAAAGTATTAAGTTCGTATGCAGAATTTTCAACGTTTTTAAGGTTCTAAATGCGTGCAAAATCTTCCGTGGATTGTAAAGTTATTGTTTCAAAATATCCATTTACGATGCATGTGCTATTCCAATTATGATCTCACATCTGACACCATGTTGTGTTATTGCGTTAAAACATAAGATGAGACGTCGTGTTCTAACTATCAATAACTTTAATATATACAAGTGACTACTGTGAGGTCTTAACACAGAGTGCTATCAAAGAGGCAGACGCCTGTAGATAGTACCAGTGGAACTATTATTACTCATGCACAGAGGGTTCTGATTGATCAGTTTACACATGTGTTACATTACCGACACCAATGTTATTTAATTTTGAAACGATCAGATAAAACTAACTGTGTCACTTGGGCTACTAAAGTTATAGACATATTATTTCACTTCGGTTTTGGGTATGTCTGGCTAAATACAGATGGAAACGAAAACTATTTTTTTTTTTACTATTTTAGCAAAGAATTAAGGATTGGACATTCCACAACTGGCAAAGTGATATTAGCAATTCACATAAATGTGTGAATTATAGCATGTGTACAACAGAATTAGAACCGGAAAAATACATCTCATGTGGATTAGTATAATTTCTTAGGAAGTTACTTGCAAATTTTAGGCGCTCAGCGCATGCGCTGAAAATAGAGACCGCTAGTCACAGCAGGATTGAGAGAAATAATAGGTACTGTGAATTTTCCCGGGAAAATAATGTTAATTTGTAGAAGATGAATTCCAATTGTTTCTATTTGTCCAGCTTATGACCTTTAAGAAAGAAATATTTTAATGAAGTATATTATCTCTATCCGTTTGTAGATAAAATTGTACCTCTCATGAGTCACAGTAATATATTAATTATACGAAATCTTTCTTACTTAATTAGTTCGGCGTTTCGTCTGAGACAATCTTTGATAAATCAAACGAATAGCGAATAAAATACTTAGAGGTAGTTACATCTTTATATTATGCGCCGATTATAGAACATTATGTATTTATACTCATGATAAACACCGTATTTGACGTCTTTACACATTGGCACCAGGGCCGTATTACCCATTAAGCACGCCAAGCATGTGCTTAGGGCACCAGCCCAACAGGGGCACCATAAAGTATCAAATTAATTGTTGACGATAAAACTGAATGAATTATATATCATCATTTCGATCTGCACGTGCAAGTATTTTAATTAGGAATGATGACAACATTGGCATCTTCCCACATTTTTAGCTTTTAATATTGTTTTTCTTGAGTTTCACATTTTGCAAGGGGTGGGGGGTATCATTATATTTTAAATTATTAGGACCCTGGAAGGCATTAATCCGGCACTGCATGGCACAGATTATATTTACTTGTATTGCTTGATATGGGCCAGTGGCCTAAATCACTTAATAAATAAAGCATTAAATGCATACTATAATGGTTTAGTCCTGGCTGTATCTAGATGTATACTCTAATGGTTTAATCGTGGCTGTATCTAGATGGATACTCTAAGGGTTTAATCGTGGCTGTATCTAGATGGATACTCTAAGGGTTTAGTCATGGCTGTATCTAGATGCATATTCTAATGGTTTAATCGTGGCTGTATCTAGATGGATACTCTAAGGGTTTAGTCGTGGCTGTATCTAGATGGATATTCTAAGGGTTTAATCGTGGCTGTATCTAGATGGATACTCTAATGGTTTAATCGTGGCTGTATCTAGATGGATACTCTAATGGTTTAATTGTGGCTGTATCTAGAGAGATACTCTAAAGGTTTAGTCGTGGCTGTATCTAGATGGATACTCTAAGGGTTTAGTCGTGGCTGTATCTAGATGCATATTCTTATGGTTTAATCGTGGTTGTATCTAGATGCATACTATAATGGTTTAATCGTGGTTGTATCTAGATGCATACTCTAATGGTTTAATCGTGGTTGTATCTAGATGCATACTCTAATGGTTTAATCGTGGTTGTATCTAGATGCATACTATAATGGTTTAATCGTGGCTGTATCAAGATGCATACTATAATGATTTAATCGTGGCTGTATCTAGATGTATATTCTAAGGGTTTAATAGTGGCTGTATTGTTACGTGTAGGCTCGTACAAAAGTAACAAAAGAAAAGAGTGAAGTCAACAAGCTTTGTAAATTTAACAAAATAATTTATTTCCCTAGAAAACAAGGTAAAAATATTAAATAGGACTTGCGGTTTGTGAATCTAATCCAAAAATTAATCCCAGAATTCAAAAATATGTCCTATCACTAAAAAGTTCTAACTGAATCCAAGTTCGAATCTCGATGAAGTTCCAATATGGAAGGCGATGATGTCAGATGAGGTCGTTGTACTGATGGCAACAGTTCCTCGTTGAATTACAATTTATAATGTTCCAGTTTAGAATTCCAGAATAAATTTCCACTAAATGTCTTTGTCCAAGAATTTTTATAAAGAAGAGCACTTGTATGTTTTCCAGAGAATATAAATTATTAAATCCCAAAAATAGAAGAAGTCTAAATCAAATTGGTATCAACATAAAAGAAACACCTTGAACCCTAAAGGTGTAGAATACGACTGACTATCATTGACTGAGATACGAGTACTAAACCCAACTAAAACGTAATTTTAAGCCCGCGTGATGGATCACGTGATCACTCACTACAAGTCAATTAGCACGTAGGCTAGAATAGTCCTAACTAAGAATCAGATTCCCATACTGGAAATGAATTTAAAAATAAAACTGTTTACAATAGATCCAACACGTGGCTGAACATGACCTTGGTAATAATCAATCATTTTCACTTAGTGTTTACAAAATCGGAACCAAGGTCAAGAACTAGGTTAGCTAAAAATACAATGTAGCAATCATTTTGCGTTCTGATCAGACTAAAAGAACTGAACTAAATTTACTGGGAAAAATGTCAAATCCAGTAAAAATATTATCCTTACAACAAAAAGTAATGAAATAAAAATAAAGTAAAAGAGAATTTAAAACTAACACATAAGTAATTTAATTACATATACGTAACAGTATCTAGATGTATATTCTAATGGTTTAATAGTGGCTGTATCTAGATGCAATACTATAATGGTTTAGTCGTGGCTGTATCTAGATGTATATTCAAAGGGTTTAATCGTGGCTACATCTAGATGTATACTGTAAGGGTTTAATCGTGGCTGTATCTAGATGTATTCTGTAATGGCTTAGTCGTGGCTGTATCTAGATGTATATTCTAAGGGGTTTATCGTGGCTGTATCTAGATGCTCATAAAATAAGTAACAGAAAAGAGTGAAGACAACAAGCTTTGTAAAATTTAACAAATTATTTTTTCCCTAGAATACATAGTGAAAAATGAGAAGAAAAAAAAACTTACGGTTTTGCGAATTAAATCCAAAAATAATCCGAGAATTAAGATCACAAGTCCTAGTAATAAAAAGTCCTGAATAAAATTCAGTTCAAGTCCCAAAGAGAATTAAAATTGAAGGCGATGACGTGTCTGTTATAGCCTGCGTCGTACTGATGTGTCAACAGTCTCTTGTTGAATCACAGAAATATTATTCCAGGTTTGAATTCAGCATAAATTCCAATAATTGTCTTATCCAAGAATTTTGTCAGAGCACTTTTGTATTTCCAGAGAAAATAATCACTTGAATTCAAGATATAAAAAATTTAACACACACTTGCCAACCACCTGCCTTCTGCTGTCACGTGTCTGACATAAGGCATGGATAGATGCTTATGAGGTGTGTGGCAGTATGGTCCATGACGTGACATTTCAGGTCTCACATAAGCTGATTAAAGCAAATGAGAAAAAAAAAAAAATCCCATGATATTTAACTTTGGCATTTTGATTCTGAGTTTAGTTATATTTCTGGGGCAGTTTCATGATTATCAGGTCTGTTTTGTTCAGACAACTTCATCCAACAGTTTAATTCCAATGTAGTCTGATTTATTCAGAAAGTTTGGTGACTGTGTGGTCTGATTTAGTTCGAGAATTTCATGGTTATGCAACCTAATTTGTTCAGGCAGTTTCGTGACTATGTGGCCTGAGGAATTTAGGCAATTTCGTTACTATTCTGTTTGTTTTAGTTTGTTTAGTTTTATTTGTTTTAGCTAATAAGAATGTATATTAAAAAGTTTCCAGAACAGAGAATCCGATCTCATATTCACACACTTCTCAATTTGTGTGCTTACTCAAACTACAAATTGCTTTTGTTATCTATATTTTATTTTTTGAATAAAGTTTTTTTTCATTCTATTGTTTACTAATGCATATACATTTAACATACATCTGTATCTAAATATATTGATCCTTTCAAATATATTTTATATCAGTGTATTTATTGTACGATATCTAGATTAGAATTTGGGTATTGCTCAAATGATGAGTTTTGTGATCATTAGGGCTGGCCTCACATGACAGGTAGTTTCCAAATACAATGGGCTTTCAAAGTTGGTCGTACAATAAAAGCTGATATAAAGCGGTATTAAATTAACAATTCAGACAAGAATGGATGCAAGATTGTGACTTATAACCCATGATCTGACGACTGATTGGCTCCCACATAAGATGGATCACTATAATGGTGGGCAGGAACAGTGGCCTTATAACACCACTATAGATGACCTTATGCAAAATGAAATAGTTATACAGTACTGCCTTTCCATGCATGTGATGTTACTTCACTATTATCCTTCATTGTAAGTGACTCACATTCAAACATAAACAGTTATACTGACTTTGCAAACGTGATGGCACTTGAATATTATGTTTCATTGTATGAGATTTACGTGCAAAAAGTAAAGAACTATGATGATTTTGCAAACATGTGAAGACACTGTAATATTGTGTTCCATTGTAAGAGTCTTGCATGAAAGTGCAAAGAGTTATATACTGATGTGACGATAATTCAATACTATGTTTCATTGCAAGAGAGTTAAATGAAAGTGTAATGAAAACTGACTTTGTAAACATGTGATGACACTTCAATACTATGTTTCATTGCAAGAGAGTTAAATGAAAGTGTAATGAAAACTGACTTTGTAAACATGTGATGACACTTCAATACTATATTTCATTGCAAGAGAGTTAAATGAAAGTGTAATGAAAACTGACTTTGTAAACATGTGATGACACTTCAATATTATGTACAATAGTTAGAGGCTATGAATCATTGTACACGACTTACATGAAAGTGTAAAGAGTTATTCTGAGTTTTCACAAATGTAATAGCACTTAAATATTGTGTTTCATTGCAAGAGACGTACATAATCATAATCATACTACATGTCAATGCTGGGCACTCCAGCTCTATGGTAGAAGTTAGCCATATCGCTGCCTGAACCAAGGGAATAATACACCCTTTAATAATAATAATAATAATAATAGAAACAGCCGTAATAGTAGTAGTAGTAGTAGTAATAGTAGTAGTAGTAGTAGTTATGCAGTGGCAATCACGATAAAGCCTCAACATACTAATGACCCTCAAGAACACCATTTAGTTGCTCAGAAAGTTTGTTTAATCATTCCTAGTTAATATGTGTTACTTTATATTAGCTATTCGTTCATGTGGTTTGGTGCGCTTTCAGGAATGCACTTTCAAAACATCTCCAAAATGACCCCATAAATATCATTAATAACACTGTATCATAGAAATATTACACGTAGTAGTAGTAGTAGTAGTAGTTGTTGTTGTTGTTGTTGTTGTTGTAGGGTTTAACGCCATTTTCAGCACAAGATAGGCTATACATGGCGGCCAGTATTAATGGTGGACCCACGAGAAGCTACTGGCAAGCTTTCTCACATATCCACATTGGTCGAACCCGAGACTCGAACCCACGCAGACAGAGGTGAGATAGCAGTGATCCGTAACGGTGAGCGCTTTAGACCACTCGGCCACTTGAGGTCCTCAGTAGTAGTAGTAGTAGTGGTAGTAGTAGTAGTAGTAGTGATAATAGCATAAGTCATTGACATCATCATCAAAGAAAAAGAAGATACAGCTGCAACAGAAGAAGATAAAGAACAAGAAAAAGGATAGGAGAAGAAGAAAAAGGATTAAAAGAAGACGAAGATGACACTGAGCTATAAAAGAGCACGAATGTGCTGTATATAGGATATCCGTATATGGTTTATGGAAGTGTAGTGTTGACTAACTACAAAACCCATCAATATAAACTTTAATAAATCAGGTGCTGTCATGCATGCATTTTAATTTTCTTTTTGTTTCATTGGTCTTATTGCATCTACCCTATTTTCTCGAAATTTTTTTCTCAATGGTTAATTAGTACCAGGTGTAATGAGCTCCCATATGATTTATACCTTATTTGGTGATGTGATGTGATTATGATTTTTAACGTAGCTTTAATGGTGATGTCTAGTACTGGGGCATCATGCCGCAGACATGTAGCATGATGTCCCACCCAGTCACATTATCCTGACACCAGGCCAACCAGTCCTAACACTAACCTCTTAATGCTGAGCGCCAAGCGAGGCAGCTGTTAGTACCATTTTTGTAAGTCTTTGGTATGACTCGACCGGGGATCGAACCGACGACCTCCAGCATACGAGGCGGACGCTCTAACCACTAGGCCACCGGAGCGGTCATACCTTATTTGGTAATTTATCACTCTACTACTGCGATACAGACGTTATGAACATGCTGCAGTAAAGGGCGTTCTCAATGTATGTAATTTAGCGTTACAAATTACGGTACGCTAGTAATTAATAATCAATTAGCATAATATTTTTCTGAATACAAGCAATATCTGAGTGAACGGCATTGATCTATAATTTATTTCTACTGGAAATATAATATACAGGAATGTTGTTTCATAGCGGGAGTCCCTTTGTATCTGAATGATAGATCTTTAAACTATTACGGAATAAAACCCAAACTGATGACAAACAACACCAATAGCATCAGTGCAGAAATAAAGGTCAGTGGACAGAAGCTGGAAAAAGTTACGAGCTTCAAGTACTTGGGATCAACTATCACAGATGAGAGTTCCAAACCAGAACTACTTTGCAGGATTGTCCAGACAACATCAGCAATGACAAGGTTGAGACCAATATGGAAACATGCCAACATTGCTTTGGTTCCAAAATAAGGCTGATGCGCTCGATTGTCATATCCATCTTTCTGTATGCTTGTGAAACGTGGACGCTCACATCAGATCTACAAAGAAGGATTCAAACCTTCGAAATGAAATGATATCGAAAGATCTTGGGTATCTCATATATTGACCATGTAACCAACGAAGAAGTCCACAACAGGATCCAACGAGCCATCGGATCCTATGAAGACCTCTTGATCACTGTAAAAAGGCGCAAACTGAAGTGGTACGGTCATGTCTCAAGATCATCTGGACTGGCAAAAACAATCTTGCAAGGTACAGTGCGAGGGTGCAGAAGAAGAGGCAGACAGAAAAAGAGGTGGGAAGAAAACATTAAGGAGTGGACAGGCATGGGATTTGGAGATTCCCAAAGTGCAGTAGAGAACAGGGAAAGATGGAGAGAATTGGTTGTAAAGTCATCTGTGGTGCCCCAACAACCTCTTAGGTTAAGGGATTGATGATGATGATGATGATGATGATGATGATTATGATTAAGGAACACATGTTTCTCGTAAACACTTTCGCTTTGACTGGGTATGAATGTTCAAGATGTATCAAAGGATTGACAAATATGCACTCAAGATAGATACTAGCATGTGAATTTTAATGGAGACCAAACATATGTAATTTATCATGGTTCCCAGGAGCCACTTGGAAGTAATTTGTTCCACATGTCGTATAAAGTTAGGTAGGGTGATGTTGGGTCAGGATTTGGAACCTTAAACGGGAAAAATATTAAACAAAGCCGCAGTAGAACTTGGATTCATTCAACCAAAAATCACGCGTGGCTTTAAGAGATATCCACGATTCAAGAGTGGTAAAATACTGCGTTTTTCCTACAATGCCCGATGGAGACTTTCCTAAAAATTAGAAAAGTGATTTCATTGACTGATGACATTAATAGACATTTTACTTAATTGTGACAATGAGATGGCATTATGTTTCTAGTTGAGATAAACATTTGTTCTGGTACACTGAGAAATAGCTGTAATGACTTCTGTCTCACATCATTTTCATTTAAGGCTTCAGTGGCTTCTTGCCCTGAATAATTTCAGAAATTATTTGTAGAGAAAGTTTTAAGATGGGAGAAATGTCTTTGTAGCTTCGCTTTTCAAAGAACTGACGAATCGCCTTCATCGGTATCATAGAGGAATGAAGACTTTTACCACATCCTCGTATAGTTGAGATCGCATGGAACTACGTGAAAGTCTGGTTACTATATGTCTAAGTAGAACTTAGAGGATGCATGCAAGAGATTTCCTCATTCTGAGACTGATCCAGTCATTCAGCTCATGCTGAATATTCGAGTGAGTCTGATCCTTTCATTGGTGGTGAGTATTTAAGTGTTGTTGACAATTTAAGCCATGTTGAGTTATCAATTGATGCTAAACATTCAAGTGACGCTGAGTGATGCCGAGTATACGGGTGATGGTAATAATTCAAGCGATGCCACATATTCAAGCGATGCTGAGTATACAATTTATTCTTACTATTAACGCGATGCTGATTATTCAAGCAATGCTAGGTATTTCATTGATGCTAAGTACTAAAATGATACTCATCATTCGACTGATATTTATTTCAGTGAGTATTCAATTGATGTTGACCATTCCAGTGATGCTGAGTATTTGAGTGACGATGAGAATTAAAATGATGCCGATTATTCTATCTATGCCGTGATGATACGAATTCAGGTGATGATAACCATTCGAGTAAAGCTGAGTGTTTGAATAATCCCGAGCATTTAAGTGATGCTAAGTACTCCGGTAATGCTGATTATTCAAGCTATGCCAAATATTCACGTGATGCAGAAGTATTCAAGTAACGTTGACCATTCAAGTGATGCCGAACATGTGAGTAATCTTGAATATTCCAGGGTGATGGTGGATGGAAATTTAATGTGTAATTTACTTGAAGTAGTTCTTTAATATACGATGTGGCTAATTTCGGACTTATTTACACTGAAATTCAAAGTTACCCCCTACCTCCACCCCTTCTTTTCTACACGAAGTGTTTACTTAAGCTCTGTTCATGTCGGACCATTTTTATCGGTCAGCGCACGACGTCCACTCTCTGCGCATGTCGGATAGTCCGGTCGCGGCGCGTGTACACATTTCATTTTATATATGCTTTTCGACCGGTCCAGTCTCGGGTCGGGCGGAATCGCTGTTTGCGATTGTGAAGCTCAATACAGTCGAGACGATATAATCGTCTAGTTTGTTTTGACGTACAAGATGGTAAGAAATTCAGCTTGGCCCCATTAATTACATCATTTATCACATTATTTTATACTTTCCTAATTTCCTTCCTAAGTGTAGTCTCCATCCACCTAAAATATATCCTTCATTTGTAACTGATTATTTAGCTATTTACTTTAAATAAACCTTATTATTTTCATTGGAATTTCATCTTTGCTTCTTGATTTCAGTAAGTAATAATTTCACTTTCATGAAATGAGCTATCTTTCTTTTTCTTCTCTCCGTCGTTCTAATTTTAGAACTTTCTGTCTTACTTTCTCTCTCTCCAATAACTAAATTATATCACCGAATACCCTTTTATTGGAAACGAACCTGGGTTAGAATAAATGAAATACGTGGGGACTATTTAAAGGTTTCACTCCGTACGTTCGTCCACTAACTTCGCTGGTGTGTCCCCCCCCCCACCTTTTCCATCAATCGGAGAAAGCCCTATTTAGGTTTTGCAAAGAATTACCCCCGTTACACCAGTAATGCTGATAATTCAACTTTGAATGAGTACTGGAGTGATGCTGAGTATTGAGTATCAAAGCAATACTGATTATTCAGCTATGCTGAGTATTGGTTTGATGTTCCAGCGATGCTGAATATTCAAGGAATGCTTTGACAATTAATTTATGCAACGGGATTAATAATTAAAGAGGTTAAGTTAAAGAACTATTAGCCGCTAAGACATCTGATATAGAGTGTCTTTTTCTACTTGTTAGGGGTCCACTGACATACTGTATTATGACATGATCTAATTATAAAACGTCAACCTTGAAGCAATGGTTTTGACTGATTTAATTCCTTTCTTTTCTACTTCAGTGAAACAAGATGTGGAGATTCATGCAGCATTTAGAAAACGACCATAGCTCAAGCTCCGTAACTACTCTTAAGAGCTGGTGATGATGAAATGCACATACATAGAAGGTAAAGCTGAATAAATATAGTCATATATCCCATGCGCAGAGGTACAAGAATTTCATAAGGAAATATGCATACATTTGGAAATTTTGTAAATCATGTTTGTTGTGAACACTTCTGCAGCAGAATAAGAACGAGGGTTCAGTCTCCAGAATAATATTTACATCATACACGTATAACCAAGAGAAACTGTTAAAAGCAGGACAGACTTAAATGATAATGCGCATAAACTCTTCTGATCTTGCTAATAAGGCAGTTATTGGTTGAGCAATACACTATTTTGTAGAGCTGTAATATTTTGCGGTAACCAATAGGAAAACTTGGTAACCAGTCAACCTCCCTCCCTCCCTCCTTTACTAGCCTCATAACACCTATTTAATCAGCTAAACAGAATTGAGGGTAAAGTAAAATTATGAATAAAATGTCTTGAGTTTACTTCAAAATAAGCTTTATACATAATTAAAACATTAACATTATTCAGCCCCGTTTACGCCCAAATGCTATACGTGTATTTAAGTCATACAAAATATTGTTAATACCATCTTCATTCCTAGTTTATACAAACGTGTACACACATGAACACATTTACAAACACATGAACCTGTTTTCTTGCGTTCACAGTTCACATGTTTAACAGATTTTGATTTACGCCATTTTGGCAATGGTGCTACACATAGTTTATCTTTTGCGTTAAAGTGAACCTGTCATTGTGCTGTCTACTGAATAAAATGGCGAGATGATTGACAAATGAAATCAAATGTGGATCACGTACTTAAGAACTGATGTAAAAGCAAGCTAAAATACATTGTATCAGTAGTTGTAACACGTAAGTTTCATAACACAGAGATTAGACCATGCTGTAATTCTTGCCTGTTCACATTCTGTACAATCTGTGTTTCCAACTGTTATTAACCGGTTTATAGTTCAGTTAATGTAGTAGGTATAACCGATTGAGGACATCATCACAGCCTAGAAAAAATGCTACAAACGAATCCAATCAAAATTGTAGAAAGGTATCATATTTTTGATGTGTACTATTTTGAGAGGCAGATAACAGCAGAAGAAAGTTAAATCATTTGTACAGTTCGTTTTTTATCTCAAGCATAGCAGTTTAAATTTTGTAACACAATACTAGCAATAATATTTGGCCCATTGGGGCAATATTTGGCCCATTGGAGCAATATTTGACCCAATGGGGCAGTATTTGGCCCATTGGTGAGTTACTGATTTATGTTGGACCATCCGGTAAATTTGTTACTTTTTGGAGATCGTCGAGCATTTACTGGGTTCTGTCGTGCACATGTAGGACAACGCCAGGGCAGGTCTGTGATGTGCAGCACTATTTAGAATCATACAACAATGTGCTAAGCATTTAAGTTGAATTCAGTCGTGAAAATAATTGAAACAACAATCCTATTTAAATGTTAGTATATTCACTTAAATGTACGAAAATCAATGTAAATGTTTACAGGGTTAAAATTAGGATTGTGCCCACTAACCCAAAGAATCATAACACTTTTACTGACCTGCGTAAATTTCGAAAATCAGCTCACTTTCATGTCTGCGATCTTAGAAATCTTTCTATCTTTGCTTTATATAAATGTTTCTTTTTTTATTCACATTGGGTTTCCGCCAAAAGCTAATGGTGTTTGCTTCATGTTAATGATTTCTGTTGCATGCTAATGATGTCTGTTGCCTGCTAATGAAAATGGTGCTACGATCTGGAATTGTTGGCAGAGCAACTAATTTAAAATAGTCAACAGTTACAAGGAAAGGTCTTGTCTTGAATTCCTGGAAATTCTTTTCGGCCATATATACCTACACACAAGTATACACAGAGAAAGAAATCTGTTTAACCACGAATAAAATACCATTTACTTTGTTATTTGACATAGTCTCTCTCTCTCTCTCTCTCTCTCTGCTTTTATTTTCTAGACTCTTTTGCATCAGGCACTACAATGTACTCTTGTTTACGTTATTCCCGAAAAAAAAAAACCCGGCCGTTTCTGCTATTGGCATTCAATGTATCTGATATATTGATCTATAATTAGCAAATTTGTGTTAAGTGTAATCAATGCGCTAAAGCAAATATGGGTATAGAATACGATATTACAGTGTTTGTATTGTTTGATATCGTGTTTTGCCTACAACCTTGGCGTATTGTACTTTGGCATCACCCACTAGTACAATATACTAGTGTTTTCATTGATAGCTAACTTAGTTCTCTGATTAGAAATGAAACAAGGTGATTTATAGACATGTTCATGAATACTGGATCTTTAAAAGTTCCCTGACTTTGCATGGCTTAATACTATTATTAAAATTAAATGAAAAGAGATTCATTACATTTTATTGCTTGATTATGTAGGTACCCTGTTCTAGGTATTTAGTTTCGTTATATTTACTGAGTATCATGGCGAGCATTAGCATTTAGCCAGTAACACAAAACTGCTGGTTGTTTGACTGGACTTTGAATCACTTTTTTGATCACTGTAAATTGTGTGAAGTTTTATTTGTAAAAGGAATAAAATAAATTCATAGATTGTGCATTTGTAAGACTAGTACGTGTAATTAATGACAAATCCTGGAAACAGATTACAAGAAATCAATATTTGTGATTCTTGTTAGTGAAAAAAATTTGTTCAACTCTAATTAATTTTCTTTCTTTTTATTAGTCATATGGTAACTATAAGACATCGTCTGTACCATGCTTTGTCCAACTGAACATTAAATTTCTCAAGATATTTCCTCAGATAGAGATTTCAAAGTGTTTTCATTATCATAGCTAGAATCTGGAAATATGGTTGTCCCCACCCCACCCCCAAACAAAACAAAACAAACAAAACGGTACAGACAGGTTAAAATTCTTGGGAAAGGGCAAATAACACATGAACGTCATGGATAAGGTCATTAATCCTTGAAACAGGACGAAAGCAGTGTGAACATTCACGGCATGAAAGGGCGGTATCCCATGCCCCTCTGTATTTATTTTGCTGGGACACTAATCTTGCTTTGACTACATCTAACAACAAAAAGACTGCATTCAGTAGTAAAGAGGAATCAGAGTATGAAGAAGGTTGAGAGTTTTGGTGGCGATGGCAGGCCTTTTCCATGCATAAAGAGTTGAAGTCCATCATTTTATGGCATCCTTAAATTTATACCATGTGCCTCCACTCTTTTCAGGTTAATTAACGCTATTTTGTCTGTTTTTGCATTTTGATTATCAGCTAAAGTGTTACTTGACCAATTAGTATGATACATGTTTTATAAAATCTTATTTTTCACCGAGGATATTTGAATGTATAATTAAGTAGGACCTAGCCAGGGGCTAAGAGATCTCACTGACCTACGAGATTGTAGGTAAACATTACGCGACTCAAAATAATTGCTCTCAAAGTATTGTAGATTATGCTTTCGCTTGCCTTTTATTACTCACTTAGTCGAGATTGATATTTTCATTAAAACGTTTGATGTTACAGAAGCAATATCAAAGCACAGGCGATACAACTTAAAATTGTCTTAACTGAGTTTGCAGTGCTTTTTACAGATATCTTATATTGGATGACTTTCATTCTCTTAACCTGCTTATTAGAAGTGTAGCAAGGGTGCTTTTATTGTTATTGTTATAATTAATGTACTGTACATTTTATCGTATTTACATATTTGTCTTTCGTACCGTAGAAGCGGGTTCCATATAAATATTACTGGAGTGTTTCTTCGCTTGAAACACATTGTACAGGTTACTAAATGGCTATTTATATTTTTTCAGTCACATTAGCTTAATGCATACTTCTTATTGTTGCTGTTAAAGTCAGATTCAATCATTGATCCTTGATAGTCGATTTTGATTGAAGAACATCTGTAGCAGTTTATCCATATGTCAGATGAAGAACACCTATCAAGGTCCATCCATATAATTGTCAGATAATTATTAGGATAACCATTTATATGTTCTACACCTTCAGTATCTCTAAATTAAATCTTGGTTTTTGAAGGGAGGGATTCTTTTCAGAATTGTGCAATGACTAACTTTCTCCAAATGAAAGACATACATAAAGAAAGCTTTAGATTTTAATTTTGCTTAAGTTTTCCATCTACCTGCACTTATCTTGTATTTGTAGCTCAAGATGATATTTTGTCAGTCTTTTAACAGTTTGATTAAAATCAATAGTCATTTCAGCTTAATATCATAAGTGTATTTGCATCCATATCTACTTCTTTTATATGTAACATTGAAATAGTTATAAATTATTAATGAAGATGACCCCTTGTCAGTCTATATCTGGGTGCAAAAGTATTAAATATTCATTTGCCAGTGTGACTGATAATGAAATATAACGTGATAAAAACAATAACGGTATGCCTTGGCTAAGCATCCCTATCACTACTATTATGTCCCATGTGACTTACGTCGCAGCACAACCCACGTAACTTGATCATCCACTGGAAAATTACCATAAACAGGTTCGTTATATAGAACATGAATTCAAATAAGCAACTTATTTATAGCTTATTGCAATCCACAGTTGTGGACCAAACGTTCAAAATAAACATAGATATTCATACCAGTTTCCCCCTTTCCTGTAAATGATTTTGGTACCATTGATGACTACTAAAGGAAATTCCGTTCCTTTTTCTGAATAATGTTTCAAAAGATATTTTCCGTCGTATCCTGAGAAATTTGAGCTATGCCTGTAGCATATTGTGGACATTACAAATTAAAACCAATAACATCACAATGCTCTTTTTTTGTTTTCTTGTCATGGTCGTCATCTATCAGTTCCAAAAGTTCAGTGTCTTATTTTTGAATGGAACATTGAATACCAAATTCAAAAGCTTGGTCACAAAAGTGACTTTGGGTTATTCGTTCAAACATGCTGTTCACAAGTGGATCACACTCTCAATAATTCAAAAGCATTTTTCTGCTGTTGGACTTGTTTCATGTAATAAAGCTCGTAACCTTCTGGACTGACCAGTGATGGTTTAGCAATGAATTCGTTCATTTCCTTCAGTAATGCAAGGTTTACAGCTACATTCCCATGAGATATCTCTCCACAATTAACACGTTGCTCCCTAATGCTAAATCCATGGCCACAGTCTTCGCAACAGTAAATGAATCCAAGAAATCCTGTAATGGTAGAAATAACATCAAAATGACATGTTTGATGATAAGCGTTAATGTATTATCCGTCTGGAAAATTTGCTCTTCGAAAAAGGAGTCCTCTACAGGCAGCTTCGTGTTATCCTTTCAAAGTATAACGAGATACCAAGATGTTTTAAAGTTTGTGCATTTCAGGAACGCCACATACTGTCTCTCTATAGATGCCCATATCTTCTTTCTGTTGTTGGTGTCTGTCCAAATTTCTATTGTATTTTCATGATATTTTCCACTATGCTGCATATTTCTTCTCTAAGTCTGAGCCAGCACGATGGCACCTGCAGTCATGCTAGTGATAGCACTGACTGTTCTTGTTGCTGCTGCAGTCATCTCAGTAGTATTGACTGTCCGTGTATCCATATAACGTTTAGAAATCTTGATTATGAAGATCTCTTTCTCTTCGGTTGGGCTAAATACGTTTTA
>JAECUM010025286.1:0-25706 GCA_016617855.1 Megalonaias nervosa | reverse complement strand
CCACCAAGTGAGGCAGAAATAAACAACAGTATGAACACTGAGATGCAAGTTTGCAACACTGGATGGGAGCTTGTGTGTCCAGTACACATGTATCAAAGTCACATTGGTTGTCAGGTAATCTTTTGAGTGAAGCTGTTTATCTGAGAGGCCTGAAAGTCATTATTACCGAAAATTAACACAATTATTTCTCACTGATTATAAATTATAGAGCAACGGTTGTGAGGTTTTCAATGATAATTATTAATTGCAACCTGCCAAAAATATTTGAAATAAATAGATTTCTCAGCAACAATCTTAACATATTATAACTTCTACGTTGTCAAATGTTTGAAAAAAATAAAAACGAAAAACAAGCTTTATTTGTTCATTTTGCTACCTCTGAAACTAGCTCTGTAAAAACAAAGCAAAACAAAACTGACGAAAAAAAACCCCCAAAACCCAAAAAGATTTCCACCAAGTTGAAAGTTCAGCTCTTGGATGAAAGATTATTAGGTTCCCAAGTCACATACATTCCACATTACTGTTGTAAGAGTTGGTTAATTAATAAGTGGATCTCTTTCTCTCGCTTTCTCTCCCTCCCTCTCTCTTTCTTCCATTTCCTTTTCAACTTGATTGTTGAGAGAGAGAGAGAGAGAGAGAGAGAGAGAGAGCAAAATGAACTTTATAATACAAGAAGAGTATTGTGCTTTGTTTTTTCTTCTTTAAGAAGAAGACAAGAAAAACAATTTAAACATTCAGATAGGCAAGGAAAGAAATACCTATGAGTCAAAACCTGACACCCCCCGAAAAATGATGGTTGGTCCCTTTCCAGCTTGTACAGCTCTCACTCTTGATGGTACAATGTATCCCCCAATATAAGAAAATCCTCTGTACATGACAGACTTGTTGATAAACTTGGCTACTAGTTTAAGCTCGATTTAGTGGAATTTGAAGTTGTTACTGAATAGGATGGCCATGTCATAGCACTTGTATATTAACATGTGATAGTGTCAGAGCACTTTCATCTCAACACGTATATTCCTGCAGAAAATTAATTCTAAAACTTGGAAAACTGCGTTTTGCTATTTATTCCTTTACACTTCCACACAAAACCCTAATGAACTTTATTCTGTTTTGGACTATCCCATACATATATATGGTAATCAGCGCCAACTGGCCATGAGACAGCTACGAGACTGCAGCTACTTTACAGCAATGTCCACTGTACTGGGAAAATAAGTCTGTTGTAATATTTGTTTCACTGATGTTCTGTTACAATGATGCAGAGCCGTGATCTATTGGACTATTACATGTGCTATCTCCCAGCTATTATTAGCACACAGTTAATGATTGGTTTAAATTAGACATCCATAGATGTCACTGTCCTGTGTCATAAAATTATATTATCCGCACACAGAACTAGGTGACATTTGACCATAAATATATGGTTCCCGCATACAAAGCCAGGTGACGTCATCCATAAATATATGGCTGCAGCACTTCAAGGGTTAAGGATTCAGTTTTTTTGACTGTCACATGACATCTGCTATCTAGAGATTACCCATCAACCATATGTGCTCTCTTATAAGTCCATTCTTTTTACTGCAATTTGATTCATACAGAGTGGGGGCCATCCTAAAAGCATATACAAAAAAAGTTTGATAGATCTAGTGCTAATGTGAGAAAGATGGAACAGATATTAAACAGAAGGGTACCTCAAACACAAAGAAGAAAACCAGTTATAAATATATCAAACAGGTAGTCTCACATTCGTTTTTTATATTCTGACTCAGATTCCAAAGATAGATATTCCACAGATTTAGGCATTTTAAAGGACAAGCCTTGCTTTGTGTATAGTCAGTGAGTCACAAAGAAGGCGAGTAATAGTGTATCCATATTCATTGCAAAGTGGCTATAATGTAATGGGGTGATGGAAGGAACAGGTACAATGTGATGGGAATAGGGGAGGCAACCCCATGCAAGCTCTGGTGCAATGTGGGTACAATGCAATGGGAAGAGGGGAGGCAACCCCATGCAAGCCCAGGTGCAATGTGGGTATAATGTGATGGGAAGAGGGGAGGCACCCCCATGCAAGCTCTGGTGCAATGTTGGTACAATGTGATGGGAATAGGGGAGGCAACCCCATGCAAGCTCTGGTGCAGTGTTGGTACAATGTGATGGGAAATGGGGAGGCAACCCCTTACAAGTTCTGGTGCAATGTCGGTACAATGTGATGGGAATAGGGGAGGCAACCCGATGCAAGCTCTGGTGTAATGTCGGTACAGTGTGATGGGAAATGGGGAGTCAACCCCATGCTAGCTCTGGTGCAATGTGGGCACAATGTGATGGGAATAGGGGAGGCAACCCCATGCAAGCTCTGGTGCAGTGTGGGTACAACGTGATGGGAAAAGGGGAGGCAACCCCATGCAAGCTCTAGTGCAATGTGGGTACAATGTGATGGGAAGACAGGAGGCAACCCCATGCAAACTCTGGTGTAATATGGGTACAATGTGATGGGAATAGGGGAGGCAACCCCATGCTAGCTCAGGTGCAATGTGGGTACAATGTGATGGGAAGAGGGGAGGCAACCCGATGCAAGCTCTGGTACAATGTGGGTACAATATGATAGGGAGAGGAAAGGCAACCCATTGAAAGCAGTGGTGATGGAGAGAGAGATGGCAAACTTTGTAAGTACTGTGGATAAGTAAAAACAGAGACTCTACTTTATTCATAAAATAAAGTGTAATGTTCATAAATGTCAGGTCATTAATTGACTGTATCTATATTATCAGTGTAAGTACAATTACCATATATACTTGGTTAATAGTCAGAACCAGCTGCACACTGCATAGACCCAGATCTGCTTTTGTATAATGCACAGGCAGATCTGGGTCTATGCAGTTTGTTTGGAGTCATCAGTAGAGCAAGCAACATAGACCTTGATCGGTCTGTGAATTATGTGACAACAGATCAGAATCTATGTTGTTTACAGTTGGACCTGACTTACTAATGAGTATATATGCTACATTTATAATGAATTAGATATATGTCATCATGTTAACACAATGCATTGAATGTTTTTCAGGCTATTTTTTATCCTTTTCAAAATAATGAACATATTGTTTGAAAATGAATATGACTTGAAAACATTAAGTCTGGTCTGTCTTTTCTTCAGAGAGGAAGTTGTTGAAGATGGGAAGAAGTTAAAGGACCAGAAAGAGTAAGTTCTAGTTTTAGTCATGTAAATAAAGTAATACTTGGCAGCTATATGATATTTGTAAATTTAAAGCATGCTATAATTAGACACTGTAAATCATTGTGTAAATAAATACTGTAAAGTATGGTATGATTTATATAGTGTAAAATATATTATGATTAGACGCTGTAAAGTATAGTATAAATAGATGCTGTAATGTATCTTATGATTATATACTGTAAAGTATGGTATGATTAGACACAGTAAAGTATGGTATGATTATATAGCTAAGTATGGTATAATTAGATACTGTAAAGCATGGTATCATTAGATACTGTAATGTATAACATGAATAGATATTGTAAAGTATGGTATAATTAGATATAGTAACATATGGTATAATCAGATACTGTAATGTATAGTATAATTAGATACTGTAAAGCATGGTATTATTACATACTTTAAAGTATGCTATGATTAGTTGTTGTGGTTTTAACACCATTTTTCAGCACATGATAGGCTGTACATATCAGCCATTATATCAGGTGGAGGAAGAACCTGGGAAAACCCCAGAAAAAACCACCAACCAATAATAATAATAATAATAATGACTTTATTTAAAGAGGGTAACACAATTAGCTAAGAACTAATCTACCTTGAGCCCCTCATATGAAGGAATTTATTTATTTTATCTGCATCTCTGAAGCCACTGGATATATTGGGTTTGGAAGAGGAAACAGAGTGGACATTTCTAATCTCAACTGGAATACTATTACAGAGCAAAGTTCCAGAGTATTGGAAATTTTTTTAAAATAATTCCTTATTTGGTTTGGGAATTTTATACTGTTTCACAGACATGGATCTCAGGTGGGGAGTATTACCAGGTAGCCTATACTGGAATAGTGATTATAAATTTTCAGGAGCACTATTATTGGATATCCTGTACATTAATTTGGCTTTTCTCAAACAGATTTGGTCTTTAATAGGTTATTTTTTTTAACTTGCCAGCAATATTTTCCTTGCTTTCTTTCTGGATTGATATTAGCCCAAATGCTCTTTTTGTAAGATGTGCCAACTTTGCTATGTTTTTATCATTTGAATTACCCCATACTGTATTACAGTAGTCTAAATAGGGTTGTATGTAACTGTTATAAAATAGTTTTCTGTGCCTTTCAGGGAGAAAATGTCTTATCCTACTGAGAAGCCATAAACTTGAATTGACTTTTTTACTGATATGTTTGATATGTTCAGTCCATGATAGGTTATTGTCTACCAAAACACCAAGTAGTCTATCATGACAGACCATTTGCAAATTTCTATCCTTCCATGTCAAGCATAGTTCATCACTGTCAAGTTTTGTCCTTTTTTGCCATGTTGAGATAAGTAATATTTTAGTTTTACCAGTATTTACCACCATGCCATTGCATGTGCACCAGTTGTCCAGTTTGTTTAGGGCATTCTGTAAAGAAATTTCGAGTTCATGCTTTGTGTTTTGGATGTCTGACAATGTTGTGTCATCTGCATAGAGATCTGTAGATGATATTGAGTCCCTTAGTAAAAGTGGTAGGTCATTAATAAATAAAATAAATAGTAATGGACCTAGAATTGAGCCTTGTGGTACTCCACATCGAATTGTTCCAGGTTCAGACAGAACATTATTTATATAAACATGTTGTGTTCTCTCACTTAAGTATGAAGTAAACCATCTAACTGTGCTTTCATCACATTGGTAGATTTTCAGTTTCTTCAAAAGGATTTCATGATCCACCATGTCAAAAGCTTTCCTGAAATCTACAAATACAGAGCCTATTATTCTACCTTGGTCAAGTGCTTGAAGCCATTTATCAGTTAGGGAGATCAAGGCAGTCTCACATGAATGTTTCTGTCTAAAGCCTGATTGATTATGGTGTAACAGCAAGTGTTTGGTTAAATATGACATGAATGAGTCATGGACATGTTTTTCAATCAATTTTGACAAGTTTGGTAGTATTGAGATTGGCCGGTAGTTATCAGCATCATCCTTAGAACCAGATTTGTGAATAGGAGTTACTTTTGCAGTTTTCCATATTTTGGGGACTGATGAGGTTGCAATACTTAAATTGATTATGAATGTTATGCTATCTACAATAGCAGAGGCAGAAGATTAAATGAGTCGTGGACCAATCTGATCAAGTCCTGTAGCTTTCTTGGTATCAAGTTCACTGAGACATTTTTTAACAAACTTTTTTGATACTGGTGGGATAGAGAAACATACCTCCTTAGAGATTCTGCTGCTGCAGAACTTTTTCAGTTCATTAAAGTTGTTTTGAATCACTGGTTCTTTTAACTTTGTGGTAATGTTGGTGAAAAAATCATTGAAAACATTTGCAATGTCATTGTCATCAGTGACTATGGTGTCATTCACCAGAAGTGAAAGAATTTTATTTATCTGATCTTTGTGTGTTCCTCCAGTGAGTTCATTGAAGACTTTCCAAATGGAGTTTATGTTGCTCTTTTTGTTTTCAAGCAATGATTGATAATAATTTTTTTTAGCTTTTTTAATCATACTTGTTATTTTATTTCTCCACACTTTATATTTTGCATGGTTTCCCATAGCCTTGAATTGGTGTCATGTTTTCATAGCATCTAGGATTTCAGTAGTAAGCCAATTAGGCTGGATTTCGTTCTTTACTCAACGTACTTTCAGTGGTGCATGCTTAGAGACTACATCTATAAATAAGTCAGTCCACACCCTCAGAGCTTCATCTATGTCATCCAAATTTTGGATCATATTCCATGAAACTTTACATAGGTCATTGGAAATTGTTCTTCATTAAAATTTTTGAATGATTTGTAAGTGATAGTTTTGTGTGTATTTTTCTTATTTCTCTTGCATTTAACCTTTCTTATCAAAAGAGTAGGATAGCGGTCACTAAGACCAACATTCAGTACATTAACACAAGCCACATTGTCTGGTAGGTTGGTATAAATGTGATCAATAAGAGTGCTTGATTTTTCTGTTACCCTTGTGGGCTCATTTACCAGCTGGACTAGGCCTAATGATTCAATAAAATCCATCCAGTTGTTCCTTTTTTGAGTACTGAGAAGGTCCTTATTAATACTGCCAAGTATATACGTTTCTTTCTGCTGTGCAAGAACATTTTCCATTTGTTTCAAAAAGTTATCATTCCAAATTGCTTTGGAGGAAGGTGGCCTATAAACGAAACCAACTAGGAATGCTTATGCATTATTCTGAGAAATTTCCACCCAGATACTCTCAATTTCATGTGACTCCAAGTCAAGTCGCCTTTCTGCATTTACATCTTCCCTAATGTATACAAGACCTCCCCTTGCTGTCTCTCTGTCCCAGCATAATGGTTTATTGTAGCCTTGACAGTGAAATAGATTATCATTAGCATTTAATTTGGTTTCAGTGGGTCCTAAAACATGTATATTATTTTCCTTGGAAGACAACATTAACTTAATCTGGTCTATTTTTCCCACTATGTCCTTGTACATTTAAGTGACCTATGTTAAAACCTTTTGTATTTAGTTTCATATCAATTATATGTATGTCATCATGCAATGGGGTACTCACTGAGATTGTTTCCATATTACTTATATCATTCTGACATCCTATTTCCATATTTAAATGTTCATATATATTAGCATCTTCAAAGTCACATACAGACCCTGAAAATCCGTTAACATTTGCATTTACAGTAGTGTCCATTGAATAGTTAGAGTCAAGAGTCTCACTAGGTACATTTAGATTTGTTATAAATGAAGCACTGGCATTCTCCTCTTTGTCAACTTCCTAATAAGTATAATCCACATGTATAATGTGTAATGCCAGTGAAATGCTTGAAGTTGTTATCAATATATATAATACTAGCAAGTGATAATCATTTTTCAGATTTGATTGTCATTATTGTTGATAGTGATGATAATGATGACAACAAAGATGTCTGTAAATCAGGGTAAAGATACAAAGGGTGTGATGGTTTAATGTATGCACTTGTGCTTCATGTGGAGAATCTTAAAGACATTAAAACAATATTAGACCCAGACAGTACCAATCTTGAGCAGTTCTGGCAGGCAGTCAGCAATCTAAATCCACTCACAGGCAGGAAACAGTTTAAACTTCTTGCTGGATTGAGCACAATTGTACTAGCACTGACACATTCCAATTCAGACACTGAAAACACATTTTCCTTTCTGAGTAAATTCAGTCTGACTCTAGAGGAAACTTGGATCCGGTATTAGTATATCACATGTGTGTGTGTGTTTTGGATTTTTAATGTAGCTTTAACAATTTTTAAGTCATACTGCTATGATGTCCACAGTGTGGCAGTATATAGCGATGCCTAGCACTGAAGCATCATGTTGCAGACATGTAGCATCATGTCCCACCCAGCCACATTATCCTGACATCATGCCAACCAGTCCAAACACTAACCTCTTAATGCTGAGCACCTAGTGAGGCAGCTGTTAGTACCATATTTATAAGTCTTTGGTATGACTCAGCCAGGGTTCAAACCTGCAACCTCCCACATCCGAAGTGGATGCTCTAACCACTATGCCACCAGAGCAGTCAGTATATCATCTAAGTATTAAGATCCACATTGATGAGGACTGCCACAAATATAATCCAGGCAATAATCTCTCAAGAACTGCTATAAATGCTTGTGGTACATATAAGAAGAGCATGAAAGGCCACAAGTTACTGTGAAAGGGTTGATGTGATGAGATGATGTGCATATTTTAATATTAAAAAATAGTAAATTTGTTCAATAGCTGTAAGTTTTGTCTATCTACACTCCAAACATCAGTCAATGAAATTTAACTCTCCCTCTATTGTGAAAACTCTTGACCAAATTTTGGAAATCTTCTGATCTGACCAGTCTTTTCTGTCACATGTATGTATCAGGAGCTATAATTCAGTCTAATCTGATTGAAAAATTGAAGTGAAAATCAAACTTGACCTTGGTCTGCTTGATATTAAGACTTGTCCCAAATTTCGTTGCAATACATTAAGTCTTATAAAAGATTTTAAATGGAAACAAAATTTGTGATGTACAAAATGTACATGATGTAAAAATATAGCTAATATTAGCCATATAAATCAGTCCCAAAACCTGTATTGGTAAACCATCCATCAATAACAATACTGGTTTGGGGGCTTATTTAACATCACTTGTGCCCATAACAACAGGCACAAAAACAAATGAAAACTGATGAATAATATAAAGTTACCTTCAATGACTTTGAATGAACCTGCCCACACTTCCAACTGGTACACAATGTTCCTGACATGACTCTTGAAATTATGCCAGGCCTGAAAGTCCAGACAAATGAAGTGATTCCTCACAGTAATGATATTCTTGTGACTCGTAAAAGTGTTCCATATTTTATTTATGTTGGGCCATGATTTACTGGATTTTCTGGGGGAAAACATTTTGATAATTCACTTGAGGGAAAAAATATATTTTTTCACTATCCATCAATAGATACTGACAACATTATGACCAAGAAATTTTTATTCTAGATGCTTATATAGTCAAGCGTTAAGTATGTTCACTTCCGACTGAAGAAGAACCGAGTTCAATTGCAACAATGTGCCTTTTTTAATATGCTATTTTGCTTAAAACGGGGAAAGAGAAATATGTTACTGTTTATATTTTCTGTGAATATTCATAAAACACAGCAGAACATAAATGGTAAAATGCTGACATCATACAGGATCCAGTAAGAAATCTGTACTTCAGTCTGTTACACATGTATGTACACTGTACTGTATTTCTAGCCAATATATTTGATCATAAAATAAAAAGGAAATTTGCTTGCTACAAGTGAATAATGCATATATTTCATCTCGTGGGTGAAAAACTTAAGCATTTTCACCCACTTGATGAAACATGTTATTCACTCATTTCAAGCAAATATCTTCTCTATATGTAAAGTCACCTTATACTGATGTAGGTTCAGTGTATATTATATGGATGCAAAGTGAGGTATGTTCAATGTACCACTTTATAATCACTTTAGCCTTATTATGAGGTATGTTCAATGTATCACTTTATAATCAAGGTAGCCTTATTCTGAGGTATGTTCAATGTACCATGTTATAAGCAAGGTAGCCTTATACTGAGGTAGGTTCGATGTACCATGTTATAAGCAATGTAACCTTAAACTGAGGTAGGTTCAATGTACCATGTTATAAGCAATGTAACCTTATACTGAGGTATGTTCAATGAACCATGTTATAAGCAATGTAACCTTATACTGAGGTATGTTCAATGAACCATGTTACAATCAAGGTAACCTTATACTGAGGTAGGTTCATATACATTATAAATGAGGCCACCATACACTGAGGTAATGTCAATATAAACACTACATTCATCCCACATACTAAATCCATCACCATACCTGTGTTAAACTAGTAAACCTCACTATAATGATGTACCTTGTAAGTAAATCTTCAATATTTTATATGTTATCATTTATAACATAGCATACCCAGTACTATTTATTGTTTTCTAATTAGAAATCTATTCTGGTTAGTGTATATGAGAAACTTTCTGTTGCAATTTAGTTAAATAAATCTCAGCTGACAATGATTTTGTCGGTATTTCATGGATGAATAGTTAAATCAATCTCAACAATGATTTTGTTGGTATTTCATGGATGGATAGTTAAATAAATCTCAACAATGATTTTGTTGGTATTTCATGGATGGATAGTTAAATAAATCTCAACAATGGTTTTGTCGGTATTTCATGGATGGATAGTTAAATAAATCTCAACAATGATTTTGCGGATATTTCATGGATGGATAGTTAAATAAATCTCAACAATGGTTTTGTTGGTATTTCATGGATGGATAGTTAAATAAATCTCAACAATGATTTTGTTGGTATTTCATGGATGGATAGTTAAATAAATCTCAACAATGATTTTGTTGGTATTTCATGGATGGATAGTTAAATAAATCTCAACAATGGTTTTGTTGGTATTTCATGGATGAATAGTTAAATAAATCTCAACAATGGTTTTGTTGGTATTTCATGGATGGATAGTTAAATAAATCTCAACAATGGTTTTGTCGGTATTTCATGGATGGATAGTTAAATAAATCTCAACAATGATTTTGCGGGTATTTCATGGATGAATAGTTAAATAAATCTCGACTACCGGTAACAATGATTCTGTTGGTATTTCATGGCTGGATAGTTAATAAATCTCAACAATGATTTTGTTGGTATTCCATGGATGGATAGTTAAATAAATCTCAACAATGATTTTGTGGGTATTTCATGGATGAATAGTTAATAGATGTCAACTTACAATGATTTTGACGGTATTTCATGGATGAAACTTTTTCGGCATAATTATTTTTGGAATGATTACCAGAACATCTGTGGTTTAATGCAAGGTAAAACAATACTCATTTTACATCTTAAAATCATTATACTTTTTGGGATATAATTTAAAAGTGAATAAATTTGAGGTTACTGTCACCATACTTGTATTTTATTGCAGCTGAATATTTTTAAACTCCAAAATGAAACTGTAAATAAGATTCAACAGGTTTAAGTGGTCATATACCTTCACAGCATTCAATCAATGTCACGCATAAGGTTGCAATGTTTACTATTTAAATGGAGTTTTAAAAATTGGTAACCATGTAAATGAAAATACATCAGACTGATTTATTGCTAATGCTGACAAACATTTCTTTAAACTACACTATATACTTTTGAAAACGGTGTTTATTGACAGAACTTTAATGATTCTATATTATAGTTTAAAGGAACAGCATGCCAAACAAGCCACTGTTCATTATTACCAATATTCTACAACATCAAAATCATAACCAAAATAACATCAATACTTAATTAAAATATTTAAAAATATTGGCTCTCTCTATGGGGGCTACTCATGGGCTAGAATCTGAATGTACAAAACTGTGATTCCCAATCAGTGCTAGGCTGATCCCAGCATTACAATGTATTTTGGGCTGATCCCAGCCCAAGTAGAATCAGTGCTAGGCTGATCCCAACTCAAGTAAAATCTGTACTTGGCTGATCCCAGCATTTGAGTGTATTCTGGGCTGATCCCAGCTTAAGGTACGCTATGCCTATGCTGTAAACTGATCCTAGTATAATAGTGTATTCTGGTGGGCTGCTCCCATCTTCAAGTAAATCTATGCTAGGCTGATCCTAGCATTATAGTGTACTCTGGGCTGATCCCAGCACAAGTATAATTTGTGCTAGGCTGATCCCAGCATTAAAGTCTATTCTAGGCTGATCCCAGCTTCCACAGACTGTGCTAGGCTGATCCCAGCATTCAAGTGTATTCTGGACTGATACCAGCTTAAGCAGACTAAGTGCTAGTCTGATCCCAGCACAACAGTGTATTCTGTGCTGATCCTATCTTAACTAAATCTATGCTTGGCTGATCCCTGCATAAGAGTGTAGTCTGGGTTGATCCCAGATTAGTGGAATTAAGCTAGGCTGATTCCAGAATGAAGAAAGTATTCCTATTTTTTTCTATTTAAACTGTAAAATAAATGTATTAACTGGGCATGACCTTTACGTTATTAGTATAGCATATGAGTATCCGATTGGGGGGAAAATGCCAAACTGAATGTGATATTAAAATATATCCAATGAGAGCTCCCAAGATGACGCCAGTTTGAATTTGACAATCCATTTGGAAGGTACGTTGTCTAAAGCACATGACACTAAATGGTCCTCCATACCAACTGCAGCTTCACCTGTGGCAGCTCCAATATGAAACAAATGAACAGAAAAGTTTTGCTCATCATAACCATGGCGCAGCAGTGGGAGCTTCAAGGCGGAAAAAGTTCTCTACTAAACGGATGTCCCATGGAATCCACAAATAAAGAAGCATTTGCACCATGATGTCCAGGCAAAGCACCTTGCAGCCACCACCTCAAATACTGCTATATACAGGACACGGAACACAAATGAAAGTTCCAAACGAATGAAATATGACACCAGCACAAAATGGGTTCATTTTTGAAGATAGCAATGTGAGTATAAACATAGATGTGTTAAAATGATTAAAAACAGAGAAATATGAAAATATTCACCACTGAGGAAGAAATCCACATTACAGAATGTTGGTGTCTCTCTGAGCTACATGTTGTGCTGCATCTACGAGTCCCAGAGAAAAAATGCCTGCACTTTGTTGTGCTAGCAAGTGGAGGTAGAAGAAGAAGGTAGAATGGGATTGCCAAAATGCTGTTTTTATGATGTCCTCCATGAGGAAAATGATTCAGATAGGCCCATGAGGCAGCAATGGCTCAAACTTCATGGGCTTTAAGTTTCATAAAGGAAAGGTCTTTATCAGTAAGGGACTGATAAGCTTGTCTGATTGTTGTGACAATCCACTATGAGAAAGTTAAAGCCAAAATATCAAGAGCCCTTAATAGGAAGGAAAAGACGTTTCCTACCCTTCCTTTTACCTTGGGGACAATGAAAAAGAACACAGAGCTCCAACTAGGCAAAGAAGCATATCTTGATCATCACCAGCACAAATCTGACTAAGGCTATGGATCACTATTGGAAGTGGAGCTTTTCTGTTGCTAAAAAGCCTGGTTTACAGATAAGAGAAATGGATCAGAAATTCCCATTAAACCGGAGACAGCCAATGTCAATAGACAATCCATTAATCTTCTTTCATTTTTTAGCGGATGCCAAGCAAATAAAAACACAATCATGAGTGTGAGATCCTGAAGGAAGCCTCACTCAATGGTTCACAGGGGTTTTGGTTAAAGACCATAAAAGCACAACATACATTCCATCTGGACATAAGAGAGCAGGAGACAGATCTATGCAGCTCAAAAAACTTATAAGATTGGCAAAGTGTGAATCTGAACCACCATGCCTTGAGAGAATTTAAATGTGCGGAAAATGGAGGCTCTATTGGAAGCTCTCTTGGCCTGAATGATGCAACTGGCAAACCAGCCCAAAGATCTGTTCTGACAGATGATAGATTGTTTGAGATAAGCCGAGTGTCAAGGTGGAAAAGGCATGGATTGTTGTGTAGGAGGGAGCACTTGTGTTGACTTATCAAGAGGTCTAGAAGATCAATGAACCACAGTCATTGTGCCACAGTAGGGCTATGAGAATGATATGGGCAGCTGAGTTCTTACTTTTGCAGAATTTGAGGTAGCAGTCAGAACGATGGGATAGCATATGTGAACAGATCCCACTGGAAGCTGAATGCACCCATTGCTTATGCTCCCTGGTCCAGGAGTGGAAAAATGTACAGGTAAGTCTGTTGTGGAGCCTGGTTACAAAAAGTCCACCAGAGGCTTTCACCATAGTAAGAAAAAGTGACTCTCTTATGGAACGGTGAAGAGACCTTTCCATGACGATTGTTTTGCCAACCTGGACAGACTGTCTACTAATATATTCTTCTTCTCCAGACTGTGGCACTACCTCTCTGAGACAAAATGTTTGGCTATGACAGTAATCCCTTCTGACGCACTCTCCACACACGGATGTGTCGACAGTGATTGTTATATTAAAAAATCCATTCTGTTTGCACAATGTAAACAATGAATCAATTGTGAGGAATTTCCTTTTCTTAAAAAGAAGGACATTTGATTATTAGCCTTTTCTGTTCTGAAGAAACAATGCAGACACATACAATAAAAATAAGACATGGTATGTGTTGTATTTAAAATATAATGGTGAAATAGAAAACCACCAATGAATTGATGTTTAATTAATTACTTAATTAAGGGAATTACAAATTCCCATTAATTGAGGTTTGGCCTGTGCTGCATTATCACTTGACAACAAGACATGCCCTTAAACCAATTGTATTTTGACAAGAGGGGTGTACCCTAACCCCTAAGGGATGAGATACAATGTGGTAATCTAAGATCTCCCAACAAACCAATTATGAAAGGGGTTACCATCATGTTTAATAGTATACGAAGAGAATACATATAAGACTGAGATAATATATGTTGAAGGAAGACTGCAGTGCAGTGAGGTATTAACATTAGAAATTTTCTGTCACTTATTCGACGCATGTCCATCAAAAAGTTGACTGTTCTGGGACTGTGTCTTATTAAAAATTCTCCATTCTTTGGGAGGATGTATTCACATCAAATGAACAAGGCTTTTTCTTCACCAAAAAGTAAAGATGCACTCTGTCAATTTTAGATGATTAACCTATTAATGTAGCATGGCAACATCATGCAACATGCAGATCATGGAAAAGGTTCATATTTTAATTGGTTCAATTAAATGGCATCATATTTGGTTACTGTATAACATATACATGTTTATAAAGTTTGGTAAATGTTGCAGCCTGACTCTTACATTCAATTCAGTTAAAAAATTACACAAATATTTCACATGAAAATATATTCCATAACTCGAAAGAAACTTATCTTTCTGAACTATATCATAAAATGGGCAAAAGGCTGGTTGGGTCTATGTCTCTACAATCTTCAACAGGGACACATTTTTGAAGAATGTTAGAAACATTTCATTGTTTTTTTTTCTTGTGCAAATTTTGTTAAAAATCAATCATCAAGGGAATGGAATTAAACTGTATAAACCATCTGGTAGAAGGAATGTCTAATATGGAAAAATACCACATACACAGTATAATGTTTTTCACTGGTGATAATTTCTTACCTTTGCTCTACTATATCCCAATTGCGCTAATGCTTGAAACTCATATGATTTTTCCCTGACCAGTTGGTCTCTGAAGCAAAGAAAAAAAATATTTGATAAAAAAAATATATCAAGTTTAGTTAATACTGCTACTGTATTTGATCATCATGACTTGTGTACTGGGTGTTGTTATAATGAACTTGGCATATACATACATGGACAGTCTGCTTTCAAATTTATTGCCCTTCACTTCTTTGAAAACCTAATTATCCAAGTTGTTCTGTCTGGGCCATTTTGTTTGTTCAATCTCCTGATAATTTGCAACTTTTGTTATCGGGGCCCCGAGTGGCTGAGTGGTCTAAAGCACTCACCATTCTGGATCACTGCCATCTCACCTCTGTCTGTGTGGGTTCAAGTCTTAGGCTCAGCTTACATGGGTATGTGAGAAAGCTTGCCTGTAGCTTCTCATAGGTTGGTGGTTCTTCCCGGGGTTTCCAGGGTTCTTCCTCCACCAGTTATATTGGCTGCTATGTATAGCCTATCTTGTGCTGAAAAATGTGTAAAACCTTACAATAAAAACAAAAACAATAAAAATATGACATGAACAGATATCAATATGGAGCTGACTAGGCAATTTGTCTACTTGACCTATTTGAGTGCCTGACCATTTGGTTTAACTATACCAATATTCAAGCATGCACCCAAATGATCCAAAGAGCAACTGTATCTAAATTCCCTAGAAAGAGTTGTGCAACCTCTTTAAATTCAAGCAAGAATTAAAAAAATTTTTATTTGGAATCAAATCATGACTCAACTATATATTTTTCTGCAAATCAAGTGGCAGCTGAAATTTTTTTTTAGCTATTAATATCTGCCCAACTAAAGGGTTTTTCGCAGTCAGGAACAAACCTATTCTTTGTCCCAACTTCTATCCCATTTCCCAGGATTACATGGACCTGAGTGCTTTGCTATATTTTTACATGTAGTTGGTATTTTTTGTTCAGTTATAAATGACAAATTATTCAATTTAATCATAAAAGTTTACTATTTATTGTGCTAATTTGCATAAACTAAAATGTATGCATCTTGGTTTTTTTAAAATTTATTTTTGTACTATTTGCATTTTCTTCTTTGCAAGGGAACAAACTCTGTGCAACCTCAAACCTATCATTTTCAATAGTGAATATCCTGAGTTGCTTTCGTTTGCTTTCCTTCAGAGTGAACACAATTTTGTTAAAGAGAAAACAAACTGTCTACATATCAAATGAACTTTGAACTTGCTAACTGTGCTTAATTTTATTAATATGTGCAGAACTTGCCCCTAATAAAACTAATTAATATCTTCATGGCTTAAACCCTAAATAAGATCTGAAAATTTAAGAACTAGCCACATACTTAACTTCATGTACTAGGTATCTGGTATCGGTAAATTATGTTTACCACATCATTTGGATATCCTTAATATATTTCAGTGTAAAAATATATGTACACAGATCTTATATATAAACACCCAAATTTGTCTATCTTTCTGGGTGTCCCCAAACAAGAGGTCACAAGTGTGAAACTCGTGGTAGCATCCCAAATTTTTCTTTTAATACTTTTTTGTGTATTTTTATGTTTCAACTTACTTTTAAACTTGCTCATTGCAATATTTTTTAGTATGATTTTTCTTTTTTTATTCCCATCCTAGGATTGGCAATTAAGCTAGTTTATTATATATTTCATACTGAGATAATGAAATATATCAGTGGGAGAAAAATTATATTGCCGCAGTGGCAATACCACTTTTATTGCCTCCCTCCCTCTCCCTCCACAACAGGATGTACAGTTCAATGTCAACTGGAGACCTTCAAGTGCTCAGATGCCATCTAGAAATAGTTAAAAATGAACTCTAAACAGTAAAAAGTTTACTTCAAACATTAACTTCTTTATAATTAGTTTTCTACATCAACTGTGAAAACTGTCAGTGACTGAACTACAGGACCTGTTGCTATGTATCACCCATACAGTATAAGAGCACGTCGAGTGGAATTGTCACAATAATGGGTAGTACGAAATTATTTATCAATATGTGTAACTTTCACTGTGACATCACAGCGTATGACATTCAATCTGGATTGTACTGGATCACACCTTTAGGTTCATTTCATCCAAAAATGTCTACTTACTTTAACATTGATTTTGCCGTAAGCACCTCTCTGGGATTCTAAATAATGACCTTCCAAAGGAATATGGATGTACACGAATCCAAATGAAGTGAATACTTGCCACTTAAAGGCATGTAGAATCAAATTTTAAAAAATGACACCCATTACTGAAATAGTAGGTGTTGAATGCCTTCATGACCCATGTGACTTGTACTATAGTATTCTACAACAAATGGTACACATTAAAACAAAAAAAAAACCCTCATGATTCAATAATGTAATAAAATTTTTAAGTATTTTTACTTGAATTAAAATCATTTGAAAATGAAGGATAAATTGGGCATTGATTAGTGTTGATTGCAAGCCAAAATTACATAACAATCAAAAATTGGATGCTGCAATGTGTCTGCTAATGAACTAGACTGAATGCTTGCCAAGGCCACACACAAATTCATGTTTCAATGTACAAATAAACAAAATAAATGAAAATCCTTACAAGTAAACTCACAATCACTAAAATCATTGTTTAAATATGTTATTCTTTGAATTCTGTCAGAGAATATAATCACCTTGTTGTGTTTCTACATTACCTCTTTCCAAAAGTATCAATCTGTGGTTTAAATGTGTTAGCAAAATTAAAAATCTCTTCAGTTTTGTATGAATACAGTCATTATTTCAACAAAATGCACAGTCTGAAGCAGGATATGTACAAGCTAAATTCTTAAAATGTTGCTGATCTTAAATTATTGTAAAATTTACGAATTTCTTTATATAGCTCTAGAAAGCTACAGAATGGAGAAAATCCATGCAAATCGATGGCTTTTGCAATTAAACAATATATAACAAAAAAGAAAATTGAGTTTTTTCTTACTAGATATACAGAAATATTTCTTCATGGAGTGGAAACATTTTGTATTGTCACTTGTGGCTAAGTGACAATACAATATTCTTCTACTTCACTCATGAAATATTTATGTATATATAATCAAAAATTTTAGATATTCTCCATGTATTGCATGATGAAAATGATCTCTGGTGTAATTAAAACTACTCAAGCACATGACAAGAATTTTAAAGAATGTACACAACTATGTCCCCTCAATTCAGAAATAACAAAAATACAATATTGTTCTTTCAACAATAAGTGATTTTATGATCAGATTAGATGGCTTGATTTTAAGCCTGTGTCACTTTCAGTGCAGTACATAACAGGGAATTAACAGCTTTTCTTTTAGACTGACCTAAGACCACGCACATATCTTTCTTGCAAAACAAGAATAACATTACTGCCATCCTGGATTTTTAAAGGAATTCCTCAGAAATTTATTCCTTCAAGATTTAATCCCCTTGCGTACTCTTCTTATCAAAGAGAAATAACTATCTAATTTAAAAACTGATTGCAATCAAAAAATTTTTGAATTGATGTGAACGTATATTCTCTTTCTTATTTTGCTGAACTTTAAATTTAGTGATTTCATTTATTTTCTTTAACATTTATTTAATGTTGACTGCTGCAGTAACTGTATCCATCACTATGTCTCTTGCTCAGGTTGAGTAAAGTTATTATTATGATATCATAAACAAAACTGTTTTTGCATTTATCCAATCAGAGAAGTGGTTACATACAAACAAAATGAATGTACTGGATTTGCCCAGTAAATGTCTACAGATTACGTAGGCTCAATACTGTTATTGGTGTGGTCCCTCTCAGAATTACATCATCTGAGGGACCCCCTGGTTCTAAAGTGAAAGGGTTTTTATGTATTTCTGTTTTTTTCCAAGTGTATGTGCATTGTGTATTATTTTAAACAATTTTGATTTAAGATTTTGTAATAGGGTTTGTACACCAATTCAAATTTCCAAATTAATTTATTTTAGAGTCTTTTTTATTAAATATTTGTATTACCATATTATTTTATTTCTTATTATCTGAAGGATAGAAATTTTTGTTTTTATCTCTTATCACTAAAGCATAAGCTGCTCAAATTTGTTCATATCTCTAGACACATGGGGCACGTGCACAACCTGCGCTCTCAACAGTGAGCGCCATGTGCACGTGCCTCCCAATTTCTTTGAATCCTACTCACTGATGTTTCACACATTTTTATCATATCAATTAATTTAGATTTGTAAATAGTTAGTAATATTGATTTCCATTATCCTAGTATTTCGTAATTAGTAAACATACAATTTCACAAGCTTTTGGTTTCCATTTCAAATTATCTATGCATGTAATTTTTATAACTTAAAACAGCTGTAGGAGATACAGTAAAAGACAGTGTAAGCAGTCGGAAATTCAAGTAGCTGTCTGTTCGTCCATCAAATCCATTTATTTTTATCTAATCAAGTTCTGTACCACATAAAGTCTTTCTGCATGCAATTTCTGGATATCTTCTTTCAATTCACAGGTATATATACTTAAGATTTGATAACAAAATTTACCAATTCAGTATTAAAAATTAGTCCATATCTCATAGTGCATTACAATTAATTTTGCAAACTCAGTTCCTTCGTCTTCCTCTTATATTCCATAGTGTATTGCAGTCAAGTTATACAAAAAGTTCCTTTGTCTTCTTTTCTTCATTTTCTCAGGCATGTCCATTATCATTTCATTCATTATCCTTATTCCTTTTTTAACAAAATTCCATTTTCCAAATTCATGTCCATTTTCTTTTCCAATTCATTTCTTTTCTTTATCCATTCAAAGTTCCACTTTCAATTTCATGTCCATTTTCTTTTCCAATTCATTTTCCTTTCTTTATCCATTATTTCCTTTTTGTATGAGTCCGTCCTTTCTCCCTGTCTTGTAAATTCCATCACATCACTAGGACTCCTGGAATCTACTCCACAGGAAGGAGTCTCAGAAACACACTTTTTCATCATTTTTTCTTATTCTTCCAAATTTCTTTTATATGTTGATTGTTAGATGTCCTCAAGTTTCTCAGGGCCGTCCTTCTTGGTTTCCCTCTCTGCATGGTGAAGAAACCATCTTCTTCAGCTTCTTATCTTCCATGCAGTGGCAAACTCTTCAGTATTCTTCTTCCGAGTCAATTCCTGGTTCTATAGAGGGACCATCCTGTTGGACCAGGACAGTAAACAGATTTGTTTACTTTTATCCTTACTTGTCCAACAGGAGTTTAACAATCAATACTGGTGATGCAAGATGTGTAACTAGCTAAAAAGAAAACTGCCAAAGAAGAATATCCAGATTGTTCAAAGCTTGGTCTTAGAAAGCAACCTATACACAAAACCAGAAAGACAGACTGACAGATAGATGGATCAGATGCAAATAAATCAATTCATCAGCTGAAATTGCAATCCAGCCCAAAAATAAACACACACTGGTGACCAAAAATTAGAGGCAAACATACTGCTAGTTCAATGTGCAATATTGCTTACAGTTTCTATTCAAGGACTTGCAATCATGGGACTGACACAAACTACACTGTACTTCAAAATTAAGTGAAACAAATAGACCTAATGTATAGGATCTATGTATTATATTTTCAAGTCCTAACTTTACTTACTGAATTTTCACATGGTAATGGGAAATTTCTACCCTAAATTTTCAGTTATCAAATAAGCTAGCTGATTTAATCATTTTCTTTTCCTCTAAAGGAATTCGGTGGTCAGTACAGTCTTGTTAAGATACACATATACTGTAAATTATATCATTGCTTACAGGAAAGAAGAATTTCATGATCAAGCTTGTCCCCTACCAATAAAATGTAGCAATAAATTACTAGTATAAAAATTAATTTGCTCTGATAGGGCTAAACCTCCTGAGAGGATCAGGGATTGCAAACTCAATTCAAGTATCAGTAAATCATACCAGTAAATCACAGACAAAACAAAGAAACTAACATAAATGTCTTATCTTTATAGGTTGTTTGTAAATTCTACTACAAAATCAAATGCATCCAATTCATGTAAGTGCTAGAAGGATGCGTTTTTTTAATGTAAGCCTGAACACCATTTTCAGAACATGCATAATTTAATATTGTATTTGTTTTAGTTTATGTATGTGCTACACATTTTATATAATAAGGTGATTTTATCAGGTGTTTCTTTGCATAAAATTTGGGAAGGGAAGGGAAACATCCATAAGGATTCCCAGGCAATGAGACAGACATTTCATTGGTAAGCTTACACAGATTTTATGAAAACAGTAATCTTAAACTTTAATTTTTCTGAAAACCTGTATTAAAATGTGCCAAGATTAATAAACCATTTTCTAAATACCAAGAGGTGCTCCCTTAACTGATTCTTCTATTAGCTTTGGTTAAAAATAAGTAACCAGCACTGTACAAGGATCACTATAAGATTTGACAAGTGAATTGACTGTATTATCAATCAGATTTGTGACCTGCAGTTAGGTATGAAATACGCTATTTTTAATTTTCTGTACATCCTATAGGCATATCGGCTAATGAGTAATATAGTAATAAATGATTTTTGTGGGGCTGCAACTTGATGCTTGTTTGTGGTGTATCTGTGTGACCCTAAAGCCAGTTGAGTACACAGGCACCTCTCTGACTCTGTTAACAAGCTAAGACCGTATGAAAATCATTCAAATTTTGTTTACTCCTGATAGTTTAGGAAGGCATTCCATATGTTACGTTAATGTAATTTAATTACTTGTGTGTTAGTTTTAAATTCTTATTTATTTTTTTTCTTCAGAAAATTCAGTTCAGTTCTTTTAGCATGATTAAAACACAGTAGTGTTGCTACATTGTATTTTTAGCTGACCTAGTTCCTGACCTTGGTTCAAAATTCGTTACCACAGAGTGAAAATCATTGGTTGTAATCAAGGTCATTCTTGGCTTGCATCAGCTCCGTTGTAACAACCTTTTTTTATTTTCTTATTATTGAATCTTATAGTAAGATTTGTTCAGTACAATCGAACCTGTAAATTTCCTACATGCTAATTGACATATTATTTTACTGCGTTGTTCGGATTAAGTCATTACATGACCCATGATGGGGCCTAAACTGCGTTTTAGTTACGGGTTAAAACAGATATTTTATGGTGAAAGAGTCAGTCGTAATTTACACCTTCAGAGCTCAAGGTGTTTTTATTGTTGATGCCAGTTTGATTTAAAATTGTTCTATTTTTTGGATTTAATAATTTATATTCCCTAGGATTAATTTTTGGATTAGATTCACAAACCGTAAGTCCTTTTTCATATTTTTACCTTGTTTTCTAGGGAAATAAATTATTTTGTTAAATTTACAAAGCTTGTTGTCTTCACTCTTTTCTTTGTTACTTTTGTACAAGCCTACACGTAACACATATATATTCTTCTTAACTGAAGATGAGCAGATTAGCCTTCAAGTTTTGTTCAGCCTCATCCACTTTACATTATTAGACTAAGTACCCATAACAAAGAATCGCATTTCATAAAATATAAGATGATAATATTACAGTGAAAATATATACACACAAGATAATAACCACCTATATTTACTAGATTAGATTAGAAGAAAGTGGCATGTACGACTCCCGTTTGGTATGCTAGTAGTGTTACTGGTATGTAGAAATGCTTTTACAACCTAGGAAAGAAATTAAATGTTGCTGGGGCTATTTTAAAACTGAATTAAAGTAATTCTGAAACTTATACTATGTCATATTTTATGACTGAATTTGGTTTACAAAGCTTTTTGCATTTCTGATTATTTTTTCCTGAACCAATCTGAATATTAAGTCTGACATTTTTTAATTTTTCCAATTATATCTGAATTGGTAAATAAAATGCTGATATGCTTATACTTGGCTGAAAAGTTTCAACACAATTTAAATCCAATTCAGACTTGATCAGAAGGAAATAAATTGTTAAGCACCATGCAGAACTAAAAATGATCCTGTTCAAAATTCATGGTGGGCCAAAAATGTTTGTACAACACACTGTTCAGAGTGAACATTTGTATAATTGCTATTCAGGTTGAGGTGATTGGCACAGGATAACAGAAGACCAGGTCATCCCCTGCAAGGAGGGGCAAATAATCTGGTCTGTTCCCTAAATATCCATTAAAAAAATGGTTTAATTACTACTTTTTATTAGTGAACTTGTCTCTTCTGGACATAACTAATGTGATTAGTGACTGTCATCTGTCTGTGAACATATCAGTTTCACCTGAGAGTTTATTGTGATCATTCATTATGAAAAAGGTCCAAAAGGCTCGTCACATTTGCATTACCATAGCGGCAATGGTCTGCAGGTCATTTTCATGTATGAATACTGCCCATAATCTTGTTTCAAGGGAAGCATATAAACAAAAATGTCAGGAATAAGAAGAAATGGTTTGCTCCAAATGAAATAGCAATTAGATAATAGCAAAATAAAATTACCAACAAACTATAGATAGTGCACACATCCTATGCAACACATCATAGTCATATTATTAAAGTACCAAACTTTGTTGTTTGTGAAGAGTGAGTGCCCATGGCCATGTGGTCTACAGAACTGATATTTGAACCCTACAACTGTGGCTTGTAATCCACGTATATAGTGGTAATTTTTTTCCTTATCTTTCATTTTAATAAACAGAGTTCCAAAATTATGTGGAAAAAAGAACCTTTTGTTTTATGATAAACCCACATGGCTCCAATGAAATATGACCAAGGCCATGAAGCAAAGCAATATCAAGCACTTTTCGATTTGATTGTAGCACCCGTGCTGCTACTCCTAAGTGACGTCAGCCATATTTCTGTAAGAAATGCTGTGATTATTCTAAATGAATCACAACTGTAAAGCCACTGTTTCTAATTTTGCTTTGGTGATCGAGTTACATTTCACAATCCATACAAATGTAGGAGAATATTATTAACAAACCCCACTTTTAATCTGATTTGTGTTTATACATCCACCTGACAGTCATACCAATTTAATGAAGAAGTTTCAAAAGAATTAAGAGTCAGATCTGAAGAAGAACAGATATGGTATTATATAATTAGCATCAGGTACCAAAATACATAGCAGTATGTTGCCTACCTAAGCAGATCAGCCATGTCACGTGTGGTGGGTGGCTGATGACTCTTTTTCAGCATAGCCATCCTATATTTTAGAGTTTTGGTTTTTCTATATTTCTCACTAGGGAGACCCTCATTATCAGCCTGAAGATAGGTGTCGAACTCATCCCCTGACTTCCTTTCCAGATCTTCATAACTTGATTCTGCTCCTACCTGAGACCCGACTATACTCCTGTGGCGTCGGAAAATCAGGGTCTTGGCACCACTCACTGCCTTTAAGTTTACATCTTCAGAACCATCAACAAATGCTGAGATGCGATGCAAATTCCTCCTCCGTTTTGATAAACTACGTCCTCTTCTTGCTCTTAAAGAAGATACTTGTCCATTGTTTTGATACCTGATACCATGATGTTCCTGATCCTCATTATCATCAAAATTGTAGGCTTGATTTGTGTGACCCTTCTTTGGCAGTCCCTGATGATGATGTATATCTCTGTCAATCTCATTATACTGCATTTCATTATTTGTTTTGCCATAACCGGACTGAAAATTGGCAGACAAAGGTCTAGATGGAGATCTATGCCCATCTGGATCAGCATAATACCCTGATGATGTGTGATCAAAATCATCAATTTCCTGGATGTGGTCTCTATGTTGATGAGTGGACATACGACCTCTTTGGTCTCTTTCTTTGTTGTAAGCATGCAAAGCATCCTTCTCCACATTTCTAGGGCTGGTATGACTCTGCCCTCTTTGGTCTCTTTCTTTTAACTTTGAATGAAAAGCATCATCTTCATAATTTCCAGCAAAGTGAGATCTTTCTTCAATATTGGTATTTTCTGTATTTCCTTCATTATATCTCACTTCATAACCCCTTTCCTGGTAACCATCTCTTCGACTGCCTTCAACTGGATCATACTGATACTGATGATGTCGTCCGCTTGCTTGCCGGGAACTGTATTTAGGCTGAATTCCTACACTTTCCATTCCAGTGCCTTCCTGAAGTTGATCAAATCTAAATGAATTTTCATGCAAAGTCTAGTGATGATCATGCCTGTTTACAGAAGTGTCCCTGTTACTATTATAGTCAGATTTTCTGGGGGAAGCCATTAGCAATGTCTTACATTGCTGTCATAATCATGCAAAGGAACTGCAGTAGTAGTACTATCAATAAATTGCTTATCTGTAGATACCGTATGTCAGTTCTTGGTGGTGAATAAAGTTTGTAAAGAAGCTAGATCACTGTGTTTTTTCACACAGAGTATCTTGTATCTGTCACTGATAAGCACCTACATACACATCATATCATCTTGAAGTGTTGTACCTGTCAACTCTCACGCCGGAAGAAAAAGAAAATCCCGATTTTTGGGGTCGTCCCACGCCTGCCTCCCGATCTCATAATATCTCCTGATTTTTTTTTTCTTCAGAGAACTCCAGATTATTACATTATGTCTGTCGATTTTCATTTCTCCGAAAATATCCTACATAAATAGTCATGTCCTATGCAATCCACGGAGGCCAATTTTTATTTTATCACCTCCGAATATTGTTGTGATGAAATAATTTATATCACACTAAAAAGTTTTTTTCTTCATTAAATAGAATGTTAAGTTTAAACATTATTCACGTAAATTACTGATTTTGTAAACCCTAAAACAATACTATAGTAAAAAAAAATAAGCCACAATAATAAAATTGTCGCAAATTAGTTTCACTCCGATGAATGATCACTGTGAATGCTGTATAATTTTCATTTAACCCCTACA
>JAECUM010025285.1:0-30651 GCA_016617855.1 Megalonaias nervosa | reverse complement strand
TTTTTTAAGTTTTTAATAAATTCTGTGGGGTTGGAAGGTTTGTTGGTTTCAAGGTCATCCAATGCAGACTAATTTAAAAGCAGTCACACCGTTCTTTTAGCTAATTTTTGTCTCATACTAATAAGTTGCAGATTGTGTGGAATATTATACAATCATGACCAAAATTACTCCTGTTAATTCCATGTACAAGTTTATTTAAACATATAACCTTGTAAGGACAGGCAATGTTTTAGTAAATTATGTTTCTCCAAAAATTCTTACCAGATCACATTAACTTTAGGGAAATTACTCCATGCTACCTCTGAATCCAGCCCTGAATGAAAGGTGATAAAAATGTCTTTCTGTCTGTATGTTTTATAAACAAAGAAAGTAACTCTAACAGATGAACTCCCAGTTACCAGCTTAAGCTTGAGCAGGTGGCTTGCATTTGCAGGGAAGGCTGGGAAGGATTAAAAGTAATGTGATAGGGTATTTTTGAATAAACATTTACTAAATAATTTATTTTCCCTGTCAAATACATTATCTAATCACATTAACTCTCTAACCCCTGGAGATTCTTTTCATTCTCGCCTAAAATGGAGTTAGGAAAGCATTTATGGAGTTACTTCTGAACGTGTCCAAATACATCTGCTTCTGAAAGATTGGGGGGGGGGAAGGGGAGTTTTGGACCATTGATTCTTGTGTCTTGGCCACTTTTTACTCCAAATCCCAAACGTATCTTACATTTTGCAAAAGTTCATGTGTCCATGTTTAGTTTGGACCAGTTTGATTCAGATCTCAGGCAAAAGAGTAAAAATCGAGAGTAAACTCCATTTCCTAAACTGGAAATATTTTGCCTAAAACAATTGGATTTCAAATATCAGGTTTATCCCATTTTATTTTGTAATTCAAGTAGAAAGTTTACATTATTTGGTATCTCTATAGAACTGCATCTGTCTACCTTTCTGTAATACCACCCACTTTGGTGTATCATAAATGATATTGAAGGTATAGAGTTCTGAGGCAGGGTACAACCTCATAACGCATAAACATGGCATGAGGGGTTATTAAGTAAACAATAGAGACACTCATAAGAGGAGGAGAAAATGCATCCAACTTCTACTCATGTCATCTTGTAGTAGCATGATGACTGCTCAACCAAAAGAATGAACTTCTCCTTATAGGTAAGCACAACTGAAGCTTATGCATGGATACATGTGCAAAGGAGATCCTTGTGGGATCCTGCAATGGCTACTGGTTTACATGAAAAACTTTCCTGGGCATATATAGCAAAAGCAAGGTTATGTTCAGGACTGAGGTGGTGCTGTTAAGAATGGGCATGGGTAAATGTCTGGGTAACAACCAGTGACCTGATATGATTCTGTCCTTTGTAATGCCATGTCATACAACTGGAAGCTAGACTGAACATGCCAGTCAACCAACTTCACTATGTCTCAAATTAAGACATTATGTTTGAAGATCAGGGTCATGGAAATCACCTGTATTTCTTTTTGCAGTATACTGTCTGGTAGAATGCTGTTGCTTTCGAGGAGGATGTCCTGATGTGGGATATGGCACAGTCCAACAGTTTAATGAAGGCTCCTGGACTGAGAATGAGACAGAATGGAAGGACAAAAAAATGGTGCACTACCTGTGGTAGTCGAAGCGATGGTACTTGTGTGATACCAAGTGATTAGGTAGCTGTAAATATTCATTGGACAGGTCAAGACTGAGTGCATATTTATTGAGTTTCACAGACAGGTCAAGACTGAGTGCATATTTATTGAGTTGCACAGACAGGTCAAGACTGAGTGCATATTTATTGAGTTGCACAGACAGGAGGGGCGCCTGCTGGTGGGAATGGAAGCAAGTCATTGATGGTAGATGGAAGGCTTGCAGAAGGTAGGGGCATATGGCCACCTATAACTCACCTGGCTATGAAAAAGTTATTGTTGCTGAGAATCGTCTCCGCTGTGTTTCTGTCAATGGTCATGTATTCTCTGGTAAATCCCTTGATCCGAAGGGGCAACTCCTGTGTTGCCTGCTTTCTTACCTCCTCAATTCAACCTACTAACACATGGAATGAGCACAGGGTTACTGCATGATGGAGTTTAAGTGAAGGAGATTGCAGGAGGGTTTTCAAGTTGAAGTTACAAAGGCCATTAGGGCATTTGCCATTATGTGGTGAGCAGCCCTACTGTCTACCTTGGCATACCAATTCCCAGGCATGGTCACTTCCAACATTCTCAGCTAGGCAAAAGATCTCATAAGACACCAGGCTGAATTGGGAGGAAGTGAACATAATGTTTCTGACCAACTCAGATGTGGTATTAAACATTTGTCTGTCCACATTATAAAAGAGTGTAGCAGACATGCTGATGGCTGTAATGTCATTGTCTAGATTAGGTACATCTGAATGATAAAATTGGTATGTGATTTGTACCAGTGTAATGTATCAATGACTCACCAAAAAGAAGACCTTTGAATTACCATCACAAATTTTATCAGAGACGGCTGGTAATTTCAGCAATTGTTGATGATTGTGGTAAAATTCTGAGGGACAGATGTTTATTATCTTCATCAATGTCCACAGAGATCATGATATTGTACACGGTACTAACTGCCAATGAAGACAAGCATCTGGACAGATAAAAATGTCTTTATATCTCTTTCATTGCCTTAAAATTGACTTCCATGGTTGGATCAGAATGTTCTGGCAAATCAGTGTCACCCCACCATCTCAATTGGAGGGTGAAGGATTGATGTCCTCCTGCACACTCTGGGTCCAGGGCTGTAGTATTCTGTACAGCAGTGATGATGCCATATTGTCTCCATGTGTACAAAGGCTCTACCTAGTAGGTCTAGTCGAGTTATGTCCAGTATGGTGTATGGTCCCGCTGGAGAATGCTGGTCTGGCGTCATGGGTGGTACCCTGCCAAATGGCTCCAACTATGATGCCAGTTCAAAATGTGTTAGTATCATCAGTATATTTGGTTTGGCTTGTGGGCCAGTTAGCCAGGACATTCTGCTGGATGTAGGATGTTGTTTCTGTAGGAAATGTCCATCAACATGCTGTTCACCAGTCCAAGATGACAGATGACAGGCTGAATCCATCCAACATTGTCCCGATGGTTGGTCTGGTTAGTCAGCAGCAAGGATAGCATACAGCATATAACTTACTGTCCCATCCAGCTGTTAAAGTGAGAATGTAATCCAATATAACCCTTTCAATGTTCCATGGTCCATGAATGGGCTGGGATTTAAGTTTCATCCAAATCGGTCATTAATATTCTCGCTGTCAGAGCTTGCTGTAATATGTCTATTATATCAGCCTGGCATGGCTTCAACCTGAACTAAAGTCACCATCATTGCAATAACTGTTTTAAGTATCCTCATCAGAGGTGAGAGTGGCACCCTCATGTCACCCATAAAAATGGTCAACAATTCCAAATTCAGATGAATGCTTAATACTTCGTGTTCATCAGATTCCAAGTGTGCCTTTTATTCTCAGCCTTCAATTGCCTTTTCAAAAGATCGGACCATATGTCTTGTACTCACACACATTACATGGGTGTATGAAAGAAGATTTTATGCCGGAAAGGATGGTGTCATGGTTGTCCTACATCTGCATTTCTTGCAATTGATTGACTGACATCTCTGCAATGAAATAGAAAAAAAAAAATCCAAGTGCATACAACAAACATATAAACTTTAAATATGCAAACTCGCATTACCAAGATAACTTAGGAAGTGTGACCAAATTTAAAAGTGCAATACAATTACATCAGTCGAGTTATCTCCCTTGAGTGTTTCTGATCAATATCACACGGACAAAAACAAACCAGTAAAAAGATGCATATATACAAATAAATTCTGTGGGAAAATGGAAATGCTGTATACATCGGGCAGATGAACCTTTTGACTCACTACACCACTAGAAATGAATGCTGGATAGTTAATAATAATTCTAAATTGCAGTGGTATCTTTGGATGCACTGTTCACAGCTCCAAGCAGAACTGGCAACGTCTGGAATGCAATTGGATAAAACTTGGGAAGGGGAGTTAATCAGTAAGTGTTACTTCCTTTTTGCTGTAGGATATACAGATGGAAAGACTTTTTTTTTTTGCATCTTTCAGGGATGGCTGGATTCTAAAGTAGCAGAGAGTAATTTCCCTAATGTTAAAGTGATGTAGGAATTTATCTGATGGAGACACACTTGCAAGGTATGGTCATTTGGTTCAAATATCAACTGGAAAATAGTTTAGCATTTGAAAAGTATTATTTTGTGAGAAATGAAGCTCAAGGACATTGATAAACCAAAATAATAAGAAATGTTTCCTCAACAGTGAGATGTGTAGGCACTACAGTCAATAATCTTTAAAAATCTAGGATAATGAAGACAGTAAAATCTCAATGTATTCTCCAACCGAGGTAATTTGCTTAATATTTTGTTACCCTGAAATGAATTATTTATGATTCACAAAAGAAGATAAAGAATTCAATGACTTAGCAAAAGTGTCTTACACATGCCTCTGGTTTACACAATAATGTGTATACTATATGGTCAAATTAAAGATTGTGACAAACATGTTTTTTTTGTGTGTAAATTACACTACTTCTGAAACACAACATTTAGAAATTAATTTAGACGTCAAAATTTTTGCCCAAAAAATATTTAGGGACTTTTTCCAATTCACTATATAGAACTATCTATCTACAGTGAAAAACCATCCCTTAAGGGTTTCATTATAATGTAACAAGTAACCTGCACTTGAAAAATAATAAGCCAACTATTTCAGACACTAGGTTAAGGCAAAGACCATGACAGTTTGGCTGACTTTATTCTAACCATTTTTCTAACTTCCTTAATACTTGCAAATAACAAATTTGAAAAAATAACTTTTGCTCATAAGTTTATGTCTGCAAATATCTGCATCACTAAAAGTCCAAGTCTATGTTGCCCCATTTATGACATCATTGGTGGAATGACTCAAAGAAACCCAGATTAACCATCATAAGAACCTATGCAATCTTATGTCACCATCACATACTCCAATGAGGATGATACACCGTATATACTCGCTCATAAGTCCAACTGCAAACTGCACAGACCCAGACCTGCCATTGCATAATGTGCTGGCAGATCTGGGTCTGTGCAGTTTGCTAGGAGTAATCAGTATAACAAACAACACTGACTTTGATCTGCAGGCACATTATGCTACGGCAGGTCGAGTCTTTCTTGTTTGCAATCTGATGACTTAAAAGCAAGGGCATATGGTAATGTGTAATCAGTTACCATTTCTAACAATCTGACCAATCAAAGCTACTAGAGAAAGTGATAAAAGACAGCAATTATGAAATTTAATGTAAAGGGGTGAAACCTGGTTATGCCTATATATCACATATCTGTACAAGAACATTTAGTTATTATTACCATCTATACTCACTTATAAGTCGCGTCAAACTGCAAACAACAAAGATCCTGATCTGCCGTAGCATAATGTGCCTGCCAATCAGGGTCTATGTTGTTTGTTCTTCTGATTACTCCTAACAAACTGCACAGACCCAGATCTGCTGGCACATTATGCAACAGCAAATCTGTGTCTTTGCAGTTTTCAGTCGAACTCGATTTATGAGTATACATGGTAAGCTTGTGATATTTTGTAATTAATCTGTTTTTCCAATCTTTTCTTCTTCCATGCAAGACTGGCACTAGAAGATGTTCACTATTCAATCTATTTAAATGCTATTACAAATCAAAGAGACTACAGTAGCTCAAGAAAAATATAATCAAAATCCATTACAGTTCTTACCTAACATATTTCCTTCCAAAAAAACAGCATCATTTTTCTCATTTCTGCTGACTTTGAAGACCAGCTTACATACATTCAGCAGATTATTACCACTCACTTTGAACTGTAAAGTAGAAGAAAAAAAATTACAACTAAAATTTGTGGGTAAAGCAAAACATGGTAAATTAATAAGAAAATAAAAACATGAGTCAGTTTGTGTTTGGTTGACAACAGACCATAGAAATGACATATGCATATAAGGGGCTCTGCTGACCACAGAAGCATACATGCCAAGCCTCCAAGAGATATAAGCATAATTATTGCTAATGTAAGTGGCAAAAAAACATAATTTGATCATTACATGCCATAAATATAGCACACTGTATGAAAAAAGATATTTATTTTTGCTATTAACCTAGCTATGCAGCTGGTCAAAATTCTTGTCACAAAGGGCAAAATCCAAGTGGATTAGAACCAGAATACAAACACAAAATATACTGACAAATTATTTTTATTCAGCACTCACTGTAACTAGTCTACATGTTTAACTTCTGCTGAATGATCATTAACCTGAAGTCTTGAATTCTGCGATAAGCATGACATGCCTTATTTGAGTGATGTATTGCATTACATTCATATTTTTCTTTTAAAGTTTGTAAGCAGTGTTGATTTGTCATTTTTCTGATCTGACATGTTCTGAAGTTTGAAAAACTCAGTCTGCCCTAAGATTTTCCATCATATAACATCCTCAACTCACACCATAAAGCATTTCACTTAAAATCTGATGCCATTTTGGTTATGGTTAAAAGTACAGACTGGTCCACTATGTAACTAGGTTATCAATATAATGAATCTGTGAGAAAAAGTTCATATTTGAAGAAACCCATGTTTAATTGGAAATGGATTTTCTACAGTTGCTATAAATAGCAAATAAAGACAGTACTCTTATGCTATTCTTAAGCAGCAGTCATCTTTTTAAGAATATTCTCAATTTTATATTAGTGGAATTAAAGAGCTGATAATAAAAATGACAAACAACACTTTACTGCTTTATATTTATTTTATTTTTTAATGTACCAAAAACTGTAATCCATATAAAGGCCAGTTTAAGACGTAATTTGTGAAGAAAAAAAACGTAATGATTACACTAAAAGCATAATGATTGGTGCAGCAGTGGTGTATGCATAAGGGGCTCTGCTGACCACAGAAATGGTTTATGCACAATAGGCTTGGCTAACTATTTTAGTAAACTCTTCTGCCTATAAAAATATTGGGTCACATTGGGTTATTTGAGGCTGATATAAAATATTCACATATTTCTTGATAACTGTAAATACAACAGAAATTATTTTGTTGACTCCTGATCTTTATGGAAAATATTATGTTGTTATGGATGCTTAAGAGCTTTAAATACAACTTAATGCAATTAAACTATTTCTCCAATTTTTCAGACATGTTTAAATACCATGTCACAACCCAACTACATTACCCAAGATAGTGATGCAAACACAAAATTTAATAGGACATGTGGATTTGTGGTCAGGTAGATTTACATAAAAGGGTTACACTATAAGCTTCAATGACACTTGTGACATAAAAACAATTCAATGCCATCTAATTATTGATAAATATAGATAACAAATGTCAAAATCCATTTAAACAAATTAAACTTAAAAACGTTGAAATGATTTAACATACCAATCACTGGACAGGTGCTATCACCACAAATTTCCAATCTGCAGATATTTCTAAACTATTGTGTGTTCATCATTTGAAGCAAGTGTTTCTCAAGACAAATGTTCCATTTGCAGTACAGTCTTTCTTGACCAGCTACTAGATGGTTCCAACTCAAAACTTTTACAGTTTATTTATGAAAACAATCCTCATTTATTGCATAATATACACATACTAATGTACACATTACTAATGCACACATTACTAACATAACAGTATCACAATATAAAATTTATCTATCAGACAGTAACAAAATGCAAACACAATCATGTACAATCAGTACTGAATTGTATTACATTTTGTGATACAGGACTTCAAACTTGTGTTTATCAGACTGAGACAAATAAAAATTATTTCAATAATATAATATAATATGCCATATGCTGCAAGTGAGGCAGGCTGGAAACCATTCCAAACTGGTACTCAATGATTTCACAATTATAACAAAACAAAAGAACACGATCTTGTAAATTCTTTTATTTTGGTGGTATCAATTGTGTGGTTGTGAGAAAATGAACATTTTTGTCAAGATATATATTGGTGGATTTGGAAATAGGTTATACTGTTTCAACAGAAGGATCATCATTCATTGGATCATTAAAAATTTATGACTAAAACAATCAAATGAAAATTGGTACCCCGAGAAATGTAGTGAATTCAGAGTAGGCCCAAGCTGAAATAGTTAGGTCAAAACATAATGAAGCAAATACAATGAAAGCCAATGCAAACCAGTCAAAGAATACAAAGAATGTTTTTGGGTGGTACATTATACAAATATATATTTTGGATCCAAGTCCCAAGATATTCAAACACTTTTAGAAAACGTGGAAAAATGTCCATAAAAAACCGACAACTATAAGAAGTGGAGGCATACGAACGTGGAAGGCTGGAGCAAGGAGCCCATCCACATACTTTTAAAAACCTATGTTAAGAGAAACTACGAGAAAAACTGCACTTAAAGGAAAGAAAACAAAGTTTTTAGTCATCCCTGAAGAAAATGATCTCCACTTGTACTGTTAATTACTAGTAATTTTAGGCATTTTATTACATCAAGAAATATCTTTATATATTTCCTTTATTTTTCTACATTTGAAACAAGGTCAACTTTATTAAAACTGAATTTTAGTCTAGTAAGACCTGGCATAAGTAAGCTAAAGTGCAAGATCATAAGCAGTGGAAACAGTTACGAAACAGTATTAACAAACCTCCAGGAATGCAAGAATGCTGGCTGACTGACTGAATTAACATATATTCTGAAAATCCTACCGACAAAATAAGCCTGGCTAACTTCAGCAGTAATCGTGGTTCTTCGAGGTCCAGCATCTTGAATATAGCCTTCAGCACTGTGGATCTCTGTTTATAGTTCTTTCCTAGCATACCCTTCTTTTCCAAAGTGTCATAAAGTGTATCGGACAAATCACAAATCTTGTCAACCTCTTTCTCTGAAAAAGACAACAGCACATAACACCTGAGTGATCTAAAAAAAAAAAACATAAGAATAAATACCAATATCAAGTTGTTCAATACAATCAATGCAAAATCTGACTAGTAAGCTAATTTACTCCATGGCCTAAAGTTCAATTCTCAATTTAATTTAAATTCTAAATTAAAAGTTCAATTCTCAGTTTAATTTAAATTCTAAAGAGCCATGACCACATATAAGAAACCAATTTTTGGAGGAAATGTTTCTTCAATAATACTTACCCAAATGAAAAACATTAGTAGTACATCTACCACATCACAAATCCAGCCCTCCAATGTTAAAAGAGATGTCCAAAATATCTTCTGACATGTTTTAGCAGCAATAGAATAGAGGGCCTGCAGTTATTACTGGAGTGGTTGTGCATGCTCTTCCAGGGATGTAATTGTAGGTAGGGCTTGGAAAGGTGTGACCATATTATAAACAGGTAAGCAAGTATTTAAAATAAAATATTTTACTTCAAAAATTGATTTCTTCTTCAAACATTTTTACCTGATTATAATATGTGAGGAGAATAGGCAAGAGACCAAGGGAGTTAAATCCCCTTACCCTGGAGTTACCTGTGTGTCACAGCTTTGAGTCCGAATGAATAATCCACTGAATCATGGAGAATAAAGCCTAAGCATAAACATTTTAAATTCCTTCTTGAAGTAAGTACTACTTCATTACCTGATTGTTAGAGTGTGTGTGGCAGGGTCTGCAGATGACCTTGCAACAAAGTGTCCAAAGAAGACGGCACTTTTAAGACTACTGACTGATGCATTTTTGACACAAGAAATGGCAATATTTTCCATTGAACAGTATGACTAAATATGCCATCAAAAAAAAAGAACAGCTACTGTGCGTGGGCATATGATGCAAGAGACAGACTGGGTCTCTTGTTATTTTCTAGTTATGAACTTTCCATCTACTGGGAGGATAGATTTTTTCTTATAAAGATGAGGATAATTTCTGTCCCCCAAAAGGTAAGCAATGCAATTGAGACAAGTATTACTGATATTAAACAAGAAATTCAAAGAAATTATATCTTTGTCTGCTTGATAAAGGTATGATTTTACTTTCTAATAACCATGAAAACTTTCACCAATGTTGACAATGACAATACTGCCATCCACTACTACCACTAGAATGAATCACCCCTATGTCTCAACTTTGCTGAAGCAGGTGAGGAAAAAGCTTGCCTAAGAGCAAATGAATATGTCACACTGTAGTGGAGTCATAATAAGAAGTGTGACCCTAAAATCCATAGGAGGTATCTTTGCAGGTGGCAATGAATTATGTGTTGGAAGGAAGGAATGGCTGCAGGAGAAACAAGACATAGTGCTGAAATGATTACAGCCACAGATTAACTGATGGTTGACTTTTTAAATTAATAATCCAAACTTTTTTTTAATCAACTGATGATAACTGATGATGTATAACATGAGCAAAACATACTTTTTCCTAGTGCTGCCATTTCTTCTAACAGTGGCAATATGTGTTCTTGATAGGATTTGCTCATTTCCTCATTGTCCTCCTCTCTTCTTCCTGCACTGCCTGCAACATACATGAATTTTGTTGTACAATTTACTATCAATAACAATGAAAGTCTAATTTTATAGTACAACATGCACATTCTTCATACATTCAAATTTAGTAAACTTTATCCAATCTAGAAAAGTGGTCAGCAATTTGCTCATGTAATTATACCTCAAACACCCCTACATCCCATTCCACACTCATGATGGAGATGTCTGTAGTCAAAAGTACATAACTCTTCTGAAAACAGTGCGAGTAAAAAGTCTCATCGACATGCATGTCTTCTGAGGATGAATATAATATGTTTCATAGCAATCAGCTAAAAACTGAATGAGCAGCTGCATTCCACAAAATCAGTCATACACTGCATCCAGCTGTAGGTCAAAAAGGTCTATCACTCTCACAAAAATCATGGAAACAGAGATTTGTCAGTATGTGCATTTATAAAGGATGACTGTAATATGTACCAAGTTTCACAGCGATTTATAAAAATACTGCAAGACATGCTGCATTCACAAGATTCTATCAGCTGAAAGATATAGAGGACAACACTAACAAAACCTGTGGGAGCTCTGGTTTTTTCATACGTACATCTTCAAATAATGACCATAACAAAGTAGAATGTTTCATTGTGATCCACTGATATCTAGTGAGACTAGTTGTGTCAAATGATATTGTCATCTGAATAATGATCCACAACACTTCCCACATTTCATGGTGATCCACTGAAATCCAGGACTAGTTTTGCTCAAATGGTTCTGTGTTTTGTTTGTTTTGTGGGGCTTAACATGATTTTTCAGCACATGATAGGCAATACATGGCAGCCAGTATCTTTGGTGGAGGAAGAACCTGTGAAGAAAACAGGGTGGGGATCTCAACAGTTTCTGTGTTAAGACCCAGGGGTAAAGCCCATGGTATAAGAATAGATTTAGGAGCAAATGTTACCTGCATATCTGAATTTTTCTTCTTATAATTATACAGTGTATACATAGTGCTATGGAGTTATTTTAGTGGTTTCCAAGTTGTGACTCTAGAACAACAACTGTATGAACCCAGGACATGGCCCAAGAGTCTCATTTTAACCCTCTATGATGCCCAGGAGTCTCTTTTTTAACCCTTATCTGAAATGAGCTGACAATATAGTCAGTGATAACACACACTAATAGCAGGACATATTGGTTTCAAAATTTTAGGAGTACTTTCAAATTTACGCAAAAGCAAATTTAAACGTAAATTATGTTTCTCCAAGAATATTTACCCAATTGCATTAATGTTAGGAAAAGATGCACTGCAACCTCTTGAATGCAGCATTAAAAAAAAAAACAGATGAACAAAATCATCTCTCTTGTCTAGGTGGTTACAGTTGTTTACCAATTTTGATTGAGCAAGAACTTGATGATGCTCACATTTGCGTAAAGGTGTGGGAGGATTTAATAGTATTGTAATCAGGTAAGTATTCTCAGAGAAATATAATTGACTTAAATTTGCTTTCTCCTTTGAATAAAATTTCCCAAGGTAACTGATGGAGGCAATGCTGAGCATCCCACTTCAACCACAGTTGCCCTCGTGGGAATAAGAATTGTTCCCTGTACGAGGGTAAACCATGCTCCTAATAACAAACTGGAACAACCGATGCTCACCTAAATTGTGCTCACTTTAAAGAGGTCTGGAGATGATCTGAACTGCAGCCAACAAACCTACCAGACTCAGTTCTAGTCTCTGCAAATCTAGATCACACTGACAGAAGCTTGAAAAGGTTGACTCTGTGCTCTGCAAATCTAGATCACACTGACAGAAGCTTGAAAAGGTTGACTCTGTGTGCCAGACAACTGAACTATTATGTCTCGGATTGCCAAATTCCATTTGAAGGTGAGGTCTACCAAGATAGCTCTAATTTCATGATCATACTTGATGCCCTTAGATCTAAGTATGCCAAGTCCATTCATTTTAGCCATGATGCTAGGGCTTCAATGCTTATATCCTCTTTCCCTGTCCTGACAGGAAGAAAGGGTCATTACTATTGACCCCCAGCACTTTTCCATGCACTTTTACTTAGTGTTTTAGCAAACAGATCTGGTCCCTTTTTAAAGTATCAGTGGAAGATCGGGATGGATGACAATTTTTTGAATGCCCATTGATGGCAGCCTGTTTTTTGCCATGAAGCATGGTTGCATCATCAGAACATTGAACCATCTTATCTGAACAATAGATAGATCAGGTCTACTAAAAGGGAATGCAACTCACTGACCATGCATGCTACACATTTTGTATGAGAGCATCTTCATGGAGGTGCTGGTCAAGGGCTTGAACTTATTTGAATTGAGCCATGTCAGTACTTATGCTAAATTCCACTTGGGAAACGGTGTGAGCCATTCTGGTCTATTAAATGCAGAATTGACTGTTAGGTCTGGTATATCCTCATAATGACCTATATCTGCTCCACTGTGATGTCTGATGTGTCTGATGTCATGGAGTGGTAGTCTTTGATGGTAATGGGCACTAATGTTTTCTTCCTAAAGCACCAGAAAAAAGGTTATCAAATTCTGGGACTGATACACTGAAAAGGATGAGGCTGTTGATGCTGCTGTTGCACCAGTCTCTGATAACTTGCCACTTCCCCTGGTACAACTTCAAAGTGAAGGGCCTTCTTGCTTGTGAGATTCTCTCCATGACAGAAGGCTAAAATTCTCTTGTTTGCAAGACTCTCCTGACAAGAACCAGGCACGAAGGAGTAGCCTCTCTGGGCATGGATGAAACATCTCCAACTGTGGTTTTTTTGAGCAGGTTGGGTCTCGGGGGTATTTTCTCTTATAACATCTACTATTAGTCTGTCCAGACTGTTTAACCAGAACTTGTCTCACCTGAGAATCACTTGCATATTTGTCTCCTCATTTCTGAATTATTTTCAGTATTTAGTGCTCAGGAAGTTGGAGCAAAGTGTACAATTCTTGACTTCTCCCAATCAGATTGTTCATGGACAGGGACGTCAAAAGGGTAGGGGGTTCAATAGATGAAATCTGATGCCTCTCTAAACAACTTGGATCACTGCTTAGTTTTCAGGAAACAGATCTGCCGCTCACAGAAAGAATGTTGGCAGGCAGGCAGGGTGGCATGTCAACGTCAGCTGTTAGGGGGCTAAGGGAAGGAGAAACCTTGTTTCTTTCCCTCTTTGCCAAACTGCCTTCAGAACTGAGGATCAAACTGTTGTCTCTGAGCATTATTCTGCCTATTATCCTTTAGCCGGCAATTGTCTCCATACTGTCATGCAAAGGCCAATGGCAAGGCAAGCTGGAGCAGCAGTTCTTGTGATGCCTGCATTCATACTGTCTCAACTTTTCCACCAAACAGCAATGGTGTGAGGTTCTGAATGCTGAGCAAAGGCATGATGCAGCTTGAGAGTGGACGAGTGCAGACAGGAGTCCTGTTGCACAAGATTGAGGACATTATCCATCAAGAGATGCATGGACCTATTAATATCACTGACAATGTGGTTGGGGATTCCCATGTATGACTGATATTTGCTTTTTGGCCAATCAGAACATAGATAGCACAGCCATATCTAGCACAGAGGAAGTTGTGATCATGCCTTGATCTAACCTGAAGGTGGCATGCAAGACACTTTGTCCACATTGGTCATACTTCTACTGTGATGTTTTTATCAAATACTGAACATTGGTAAATGTTTGCAATACTAGTGTCGAGTAAATGAGAATGGTAATTGGATTTCTACAAAGAATACTTGGAACTGACCAGGTTCCATATTGTATCAGTGAATTAATCAGAAATTTCTTTCATCTTTGTTCACTATAGAAAAAGACAGAAAGATGGATATTCTTCATCTCCTATCTCCACTGAAGCTTTTTACTTTAGAAGCTTGGCTTGCAGTTAATGGGGCTGGGCATTGGGTACCGGGAAATTGGCAGAACTCTGATGATTTAGATGCTTGAAAACTATATTACATATGCTCCATTGTAGGATCAGCCTATGGTAAATTGTCAAGATTATCCCTGCACTTATTTTGTCAACATCTGAATAAAACATCCAGGAAGGTAGGAACGAAGCCAAACCTCTTACAATGGTCACCATGTCTGTAAGTCCAACAATGCCTGCAGAGAAAAAGTGGGTGGCAAGTCCTCAACATATTTGTGTCCATCTGAAGCTGACCCAATGTAATGACGGCTATGGACACTCAATGCATAAATTTGGGCAGGTGAAGGATGAAGATTTTGGATGTAGATTTGGTATGTAACATTACTTTTCCCTGGACTTGCTACATCACTCTTTCATTTTTAATCCCTGTCAAAGTACCTTGGACCATGTGCTTTCCAACCTCAGACTGCACACAATGGATGTATTTGTTAATGAAAATTTCTTACATGCAAGGCATGTACCTGTACATGACTTCATTCACTTGAAACTCTTGCATTTTGCGCATTTTGTTAACATTGTCTTTTATTCTCTGAAAAGACAAGAAAGATGAGAAATTTGGGGAAATAATAAATCAAATTTGTTTCTGCACACAAATAAACGAAACTTATTTTTAAATAAGTGAAGAAATATCTGTATCAAAATTCCACTGCGTACTAACAATACCATGTTGGATCACACATCCAGAAAATAAATAAAGTCCACAACTGCAATAAATTCATATAAATTCAATTATTTCACAAACTACATACACTCTGTATTTTGCCAAAAATATTGATGGATGGTGCTATAATCCACTGAACTGACTTAGATTCTGTGAGAAGTGTATCTCATACCAGCAAATGTATCTCATATCAGCAAAAACCAAAAAAACTAAGACCAACCATAGCCACCAAGCATTGAAGGGGAGATAAGAGAATGGGTTGGGAGAGTTTCTTCCCTTCGTCTACATGGAATATAGATGGGTAAGATGAATTTATTCATCTTTCTGTGATTGCTGATTCAAGACTAGAGGTAGGAGTTTCTTCTTAATGTGATCTGGGAATGTATTTAAATTATGGAGATGCATCACAATTCTGAAACTTGTGCACATTGAAAGACAACCCCTTGTCATATACAAAGTGTTATGTCTCTATCTTGAACCATGGTGTGAAGTTGTGCAACATTTCAAACACACACTTGTAAGCATGCACTGAAGAGCAGAATCATATTTCACCTCTTCCCCCCCCCCCAAAAAAGGAGCAAAGATAATATTTTCTCGATGCTGATTCCTAACTTTCCAGTACCTCCCCTGCCAGTGCTGCCTGCACTTGATGTTCTCTTGGTCCCATCACTACCTATATTCTCCTCTGTCTCGGATCTAGTGCCAGCACTAGAGGTTCGTCTGGAGCTTGAAGTATTACTCACATCATCAGCCGTACCATCCAACCTGCTGTCTGTAGAGGCACTGAAATTACACAAGAAAAACTATACTTATGAGGAATATCTAGTAAATGGATAAAAAAAAATCACAACTCAACTAAACAGAAACAGCATGACTGCAACATATTATGGTATCAGACATTTCTGTGGGGACCATTTTTCATGGTTTTCATTATTGTACTGAGGCATGAATTTAAAAGCCCAACAAAGAATTAGTCATGTATCATAACCCCCCCCTTCCATTTTCTTTCTATGTCTCATTTCTAGGGATTAACAAAGCTACCAGTATTTGATAAATGAACATCAATACTGTAATCTGGTAATGAAATATGAGTTCGTACATGTGTTTGTTTTACTTTAAACCTAAAAAGAATTGTAAAGCATTTAATATCGTTCCAATGCACTTATATTGATAAAGTATCTGGTAGCTTTATTTCCATTCATGGCCTTAAATTGATATGAGAGATTAGACTATAGAAATATCAGAACAAAAATAAGAAAGTCAAATACTGAAAATGAAAACAAAATACAAGTATATGAAAATTAAATTTAATACTTATTCATAATGATTCTTCAAGTACAACTGTTGTAGAAAAATTCAAATCCTCCTGAAAACACATTTCATTTTATCCATGCTGTTTTACTCGAAAAGAACAAAAGCAGTTAAATACTAGAACTATTGCCTGAAGCTCTATTATTCATGGAACACTATGTATAAACATTAATTATAGCAGAGTATTAAAGCTCATGTTTCACTGATTTTTCAGACAGAACCCTTTTATCAACATCATGTCAATCACATCTTATTGTACACACAAATGCTTGCAATGTAAAAGATTTCCAAACTGCAGAATTAAAAAATCCAGTTTTCTCAAAACCAGTGATAATTAAGTCAGATCTTTCACTCACTGTCATTTGAGCTGCACCCATCCATTTTAGTGTGAACTCGCGTGATAATGAGGCCACTTGGTTTCACTAATACAGTACACTGATTATTAACAGTAACATCTTTATTATCTATGATGGCCTGTATGGCCTGTTTAGTATACCAGTTGTGGAAGTGTGATTTTAATTCTTCTTTGTATTCTTCTTTGTTGTCAAGTCTAGTGGTTGAAGTTGGTCTCTACATGAGGCAGGCACAAAGGAGTGATTCCAATGTCTTCACTTCAGTTACAGTCTTTGTAATTTGGTAGCATCAGCTTCATTTGATGTTGAGAACTCATACAAGAACATGGTACAAGTAACTGATCTTGATAGGTTGTTGTTGTTGTTGTTGTTGTTGTGGGGCTTAACGCCATTTTTCAGCACACGATAGGCTATACATGGCGGCCAGTATTAATGGTGGAGGAAGAAACCGGGAAATCTGCGGAAAGAACCACCGACCCACGAGAAGCTACTGGCAAGCTTTCTCACATATCCACATTCGCCTAATCTTAGACTCGAACCCACACAGATAGAGGTGAGATGGCAGTGATCCGTAACGGAGAGCGCTTTAGACCATTCGGCCACTCGGTGCCCCAATCTTGATAGGTGTTTTATTTGTCTCATACAGCTAGTAGTATTGTTTTAGTGTTGTTAGCTGCATCAGCTTCCATTGATGTTATTCACTCTGATGAAAACATGGTGTAAGTATTTAACTCATCAGCTTCCACTGATGTTATTCACTCTGATGAAAACATGGTGTAAGTATTTAACTCATCAGCTTTTTAATTTGTGCCCATATATATGTTAGTCTTAGTATACGTTTTAAATATCCAAGTTATCACTATTTGCACCAACATAGTTTTCTTTTTTTTTGTTCTCTTTATTTTGGGTATTTGTAGGGATTAAATTCTGAAATTAAATATCTATTAGTATGCAAACTTTGCCAGGTAATGCCACAAATCTAAGTACCCATGAAAATGTCTTTTTCAACAAAACCATGAAAATTGAGCCCCATGAAAATAACTGATACTACAGTATGTTCTAATGCATCTGCAAACCCCTGTCTGATCCCTTGTACCAGTACTAATAATGATTTGTGTTGTCCAGTTAATACTGGTGTTTTTGTAGTTCTCTAGTTACCTACATTTGAATGATCACCTCACAATTTTCTAATGCTTGCATGGTATATGTTTAAATTTATGAAATCAGGAAGAATGATTTCAGTCCCCTAAACAATTCCCCATAGCTGACTTGGCTAAAAATTCCTAATGTCTACCAATGATGTTATTCTCAATGTAAAATCATTCTTGAGAATGTTTTATCTCATGTGACAACAATGTCCTGATGATGTGGTGAGACATGTGGAATCATCGCCAATCAGGATAAAAAGATTACAGTTATGGTAATATTGCATGGTATAATATAGGATTTGGTAAATGTGGGTACTTTCCCCAACTAAATTTGAAAAAAAGGTGTACTAATGTAGTGATCAGAGAGAGCCTCCTAGTATAGTGCATAAAAAGAGAAAAATGTCCAAAGAGCAATAGCATGTATAGCAAGTGCAATAAATACAAATCATGTGTTCTGTATATTACAGTATAACACATAATACATGTGTTCTGTATATTACAGTACAGCACGTAATGCACATCATGAGTTCTGTATATTATAGTACAACACTAAATACGTATGCTCTTTATTTTACAGTATAAAATTAATTACATACCATATATTCTCTACATTTCAGAATAACACTAAACACATGTTCTGTATAATACAATATTGCACTTAAAACTGAAATCCAAGTCTTGTGCTTTCTAATAGCAGTATTTTCTCTAACATGTGCCATTAAAAAATCAAACCTTAGGCTGCACAGATACAGACAAATTTTATTTAGAGTTTGAATTGCATTACATGACAAGAAACATTAGCTTGTTGGAGCAATTTACAGAAACTGCAAATCATGTCACCCCTCTGTCCATTCTTTCATCTTATAAAACTGTGTCATGTATTTCCTGCATATCACATCATAACTGTCATGCATGTAGTTTCAACATTTTCACTTAGTTTGGAATCTTGAACTGCCTGTTTGTGAGCCGATAAATTGACATGTCTGTCAAGGGTTCATATCCTGACATTTCCAAGTGCGAATGAATCTGATTTGCCAGTTTTTAAATACCAACTACAAAGCATATCATTATTTTCCTTCATGGTCAATTTTTTCCCACTTGAACTTGAGGAGTACTGTTTTTTTCTCTTAGTACTGCATGGACCCTCAGTTCAGCACAGCAATCGTTAGGCACATATCACTAGCTGAGTCTGATATGTGATTATGCTGAGAATTTGCTCACCATCACTGTACCAATTGATGTAAACATCTGCACTTGGGCTGTTATTATAAGTATTACAGCTAAAATAATGAAAGGAGTCCGAGTTAGAACCGGTTTTGCGATTTAATGCATTTAATCTGATAAAACCAATGAATTTGAAATTTGTGTAGTGCCACTAGATACTGTTCAGTGCACTGTAAATAAATTATTTTGGTAGCTCACACACAAATGGTGATTAGAAAGTTCTCTTTATTTAATGTGACAATAATTGTTTCTTGCCCACTATATAAAGTTATCCTGAGATTTTCTCGGCACTAAACATTTATTTTACCCTGAAGCAAATTATTTCATGCACTTCCCTTGTTATATCATGCAAATAACATTGGTACAGATATAGTAATGCATGAATTGCATGGAAACTCATCATATTTTTCTTACCAAAATAAGATACATTTGATGAATGAGATTAACTTCTCCATGTATATGGACTGGATATGGAAATCTAACCCTCTGGGAATATGATTTGTATTAAGGACTCAGAAAACTTCATCCCTGGCACAAATCATATTAACTTGGGTTTGATTTCTGTCTCCTACCCACACCAATGGAGAAGATACTGTCAATATCAAAAGACTTTGACTTTTTTACCCAATAATAAAGAAAATATAAAAACTACCTAAACCATTACCTTCTTGGCGGATATCGGACAGATGCTGAACTAGGAGCCCTATTAGGGGTAGCTTCCCTGCCATCTCCCTCTCCCCTCTCCTCCACTGAAATTGGGCTCCTCTCCTTGGGCCCACTATGAATCCTTCTGGGGGTATCCTGGGGAGCACCTTTGGATGGTGATGACACTGGAATGATTACATATGCATATGAAAATGGGGAGGTTTTGATAAAGATAAGTCATGAAGTACATAAAACAATGTCATAGATAAAAATAATGATCAAGTAAAAGATCTGACAGAAATGTCCATTGTTCTGCTAGCTGACTTGGTCATTTGCACACATGATGAATATAATATGTGCATTTCCAGATTTTCATACTAAAATCTTCTTCAAAAGCATTATTCTTATCTGCACATACAAGCAAGAGGTGCTCAGAAGACTAAATCTTGATATTTTTTTAGTTCTGCAAATACCAGAACTATATCGGTACAGGAAGATCTGAATTAGAAGTCCAAAGCACCAAGATATTCTCTTGATTAAATCAACAAGTCTTATCTAATTGGTGAATTCAAGCACAAAGATAAAACATCAATGATGGTTGGCTTGCAATAAAATAAAGCAACATCCTGTTTTATGCAATTCACATTCTAAATCCAATATTATTCCAAATTATCAACTTTCAATCCTCAAGAGTAGAAACTAACATTGGTCCTTTTTCAGTATAATCAAACTCGTTTTCGACTTTAAGCAACCTCAAGCATTTTGCAATGTAAACCCAACAGGTAGACTCTAAACCAGAGCTACTAGAATGTACACACCACAAAGGGCTCACATCACCAACTATGGCTATTTAGCAATGTGTGCATCACAAAGGGCCCTGCTAACAACTAGTGCTATTAGCAATGTGTGCATCACAAAGAGCTCTGCTCACAACCGGTGCTATTAGCAATGTGTGCATCACAAAGGGCCCTGCTCACAACTAGAGCTATTAGCAATGTGTGCATCACAAAGGGCTCTGCTCACAACTAGAGCTATTAGCAATGTGTGCATCACAAAGGGCCCTGCTCACAACTAGAGCTATTAGCAATGTGTGCATCACAAAGGTCATGTTCACAACTAGAGTTATTAGCAATGTGTGCATCACAAAGGTCATGTTCACAACCAGAGCTATTAGCAATGTGTGCATCACAAAGGGCTCTGCTCACAACTGGTGCTATTAGCAATGTGTGCCTCAAACATGGCTCTGCTCAAAACTAGAGTTTTTAGCAATGTGTGCATCACAGAGGGCTCTGTTCACAAATAGAGCTATTAGCAAATGTATCACAAAGTGTATACACACAAAGCTATTAGCAAATGTGTGTATCACAAAGGGCTCTGTTCACAACCAGTGCTATTAGCAAATATGTGTATCACAAACGGCCCTGCTACCAACCAGAGCTATTAGCAATGTGTGCAACATAAAGGGGCCTGCTCACAAATAGAGATATTAGCAATGTGTGTATCACAAAGGGCTCTCTCACAACTAGAACAATTAGCTATGTGTGCATCATAAAGGGTTCTGCTCACAACTAGAGCAATTAGCAATATGTGCATCACACAAGGCTCTGCTCACAACTAGAGCAATTAGCAATATGTGCATCACACAAGGCTCTGCTCAGAACTAGAGCAATTAGCAATATGTGCATCACACAAGGCTCTGCTCACAACTAGAGCAATTAGCAATATGTGCATCACACAAGGCTCTGCTCACCACAATTTGCTCCTACAGCCTTAAACAGAGGAACTTTTGTTGGGAAACCATTATTAAAAGAATGGGCAATTAGGGGCTGTGACTCTTCTAAATGATAACGTGGAATCAATGACTTAACTCATTCAAGGTCTCATTATTATAAAAGTGCTTGTTAAATTTGGTTGAAATCTAACATTCCTAAGTAAAGTTGTGCTGCAGAAAACAAAATGGATGGGCAGTCAGGGTCCATAACTCTTCTAAATGATAATGTGGAATGCTGGAAATCAAACTTAATCAATGTCTTGTTAGTATCAGGCTTCATCCAAATTTGGTTGAATCCAAACAAATCCTTGGTAAACATATGTGCAGAACTGAAGTCAGGAGGATAAACAATCAGGGATATAAATCTTTTAAACAATGTCACAGTATGCTGGAAACAAAACCATTCAAGGTCTCATCAATATAAAGTCAAATGCCATATTTGTCTAAAACCCAGCAAACTCTGGTAAAGTTATTCTGTAAAAACCAAAGGAGGACAGACAATCAGGGGGAATAACTCCTGTAAATGATGTTGTGGAATGCTTAAATTAAATTTTTTTGAAGTTTTATCAATATAGAGCCATACATATTAAATTTGTGTGCATTTAAGAAACCTTGGTGAAGTTATGCTTTAGAAACCAAATGACAGGCAACATGCTTTCTGAACTCTCTCTGCAACTATGCGGTCCCAGGTTAGATCCTAATTCCAGAATGTGCAATGGTTGCCTGTCCATGATCAAAGGTTTTCCTTCAAGTTTGTTGGTATCCTTGACCTGGAAGAACACTTTCTGCAATTAAAAACTGATAAAGTTTAAACTCTGAACTTTAAGATGTCAAGTCTTTGTACCATCTGTGAGTGAATTGCTCCTAGTTTTCAGACTTGGGTCATTGATGAGGCTTGCCTCCACACTATTTGCATGGTGAAGTCGGGCTCGACTGGCTGATTTGCGGGTTGGCTTGTTAGGGTCACTTGGGGGCTTAGGAGGAAGTAGCAAACTCTCTACCTCGGCCTCCGATGGAAGTTTTGGAGACTGGAATAGAAGAAAGAATTTTAAAAATATATAAAGATAATAATTGTTACTGGTATTGCTCACTAATTTTAAGTTTGTTATGAGAATAATAACAATTTTAAGTTAAATAAACTATTGGCTCTAAACAGATATGTTGCCAGTAGCCTATCATTCAAAATTGTTATTATTCTGAAAAGATTTTACTTCAAATTACTGAAATTTTCATAAAATAATGAGATATTATGGAAGGTATGTATACTGACTCACTGGAATTACAACAGGAATCAAAGATTTTTTTCCCCATCTAGTAGTGACATTAGAAGCATGGCCAGAATCCACACTCTCTGCAAACAATTAAAACAATTTGGAATAAAACTTCCAGTAGCAAGCTGCTTAAACCAAGGATGATTGTGAAATATTTCATATCAGAAGAGAAGCATATTTACAATGGGACTACGTTGTCTTTAATTGGATATGTAACTGCAGGATTCCCGATAATAATTTCTAAAACAAAAGCACTGAAGAATCAACTAACATGATAAAATTTTAAAGCCCTACCTTTATTTCTTCATAAATCCCTTCTTTTGTCAGAAAATTCTCTACTTTTTCAATTCCTCCCTCCAATTTTCAGTTTTATAACAGACCCTGGAATTGGATCCCATTTTCCCCCTAATGAATACTAGAAAAATCTGTAACACTGGAATGATTTTGTTAATGACTTGGTATTTAAACTTCAAGATCAACATTTTAGATGAAGTATGCATTAGCTGTTTGCATTTACCTGGTCATCACAAAAACTAAATGTACACATTTCCTAAAAATGCCATTTTTAATATGAAATATTTGCTGCTGTGTCATAAGAATTTTAATATCAGTATTGGAATCTGAAAATGAACAATGTACATTGATCCACTGATCAAAAAAACAATAAACAGAAACCATAATCATTCTAATAGGTACACAAAGTGGACAATTTCAGTGGTTGAAAAGATCAAAAATATACCATGTCAAAATTTTTTATTTACTCTATTACAATCACCCTAGTTCTAAAAGTCAAAAAATATATCTTATTAAAATTGAAAACCTGCACTTTTGGACAAATTTGTATAATTTGTACATGTGAAAAAATTCCAGTTTTAGGAACTTGTACTGCTAGACCACCTGATGTGGTGTTGCACTCTGTTGTGGAGAATCCATCTAGACCACCTGATGTGGTGTTGCACTCTGTTGTGGAGAATCCAGACTTCCCATGGACAAACTACATGTAATGCATAGGTATTTTATTTAGGTCAAGTTCTGGGAATTTGTATCTAAAGCATTATCATAAGAACAATATGCTGAGTGGACTGGATTAGTCATGTATTAAATAAACATAACATGAACATGCAATGCAGTTATGCATCAATATTAAAAACAATATTATTGGCAAGCATATTATCCAGGAAATTGACAATCACAAAAAAACAAAAAAATAACTGTTACACTTTCATATTAACTCCAAAGAATGATTTGGTTTGCCATCTCTCAGATCTGATTGTGATCTAACAAGTACAACAAAATAACTGGACCACTAAATGCTAGTAATTATGACTTACTTTTTATTATCAAAGTTTGTTTTGCAATTCTTTATCTTTAATTTAATTGGCACCAGTCTGTAATGTGTTTATGTGCTCGTAAACAACCTCCCCCATCTCATTGGCATATGTACAGAAATGTGTACCAAATTTTATTTGCCTATGTCCAGTAGTTTTTCTGTAATTGTGGTTATGGGCTAGCCAGGGACAGACAGAAGTATAGATTGACAGGTGTAAGGCCAAATGACCTTGCAGCACATGCAAGTGTAATAAATAAAGTAATAAAAAAGTGTATGGTAGGTCCTCAAGATCAACGACCTGTCAAACTTCAGGACTGTGCATACAACAGCTTCACAAAAAAGAAGCTAACTATAACAAATCATTTTGCTACCTACAGCTATGACAACATCCACCAAATTCTACTAGAAGCCTTACCTTTCTCATGCATATTATTGTACCATGCATGTGAAGAAAGAAATCAGGAATGAAATAAATTATTTGTTATGAAAATGTTATTGTACCATGCATGTGAAGAAAAAAATTTAGGAATGCAGTAAATTATTTGTTATGAAACCTTTTACACAAGCACTGTTAAAATTAGTAACATCATAATTATCTTCGATTTAATTACAACAATCAATTTCTGGGATGATTATTACAGGAAAAGAGGAACATTTCTAACTTTTAATCATGGTAATATTTTTTACATCAATACATTATTGGACTGCAGCAAATTACAAGCAAAAATCCAGTGAAAACTGTCTTAAAGTATAGTATCATAAAAAGAGAACTTGTTTATAAAGAACATGTCTGATTCAACCTGATTTCTCACACGGCTCTGAATATCTCTGTCATAAGAGAATCTGGTAAAATGCTGAACTGATTGCTACTATCAATAGAAGGTGGTTTGGTCAAACTTTGTTGAGTTAAACTCCGAAACATATCTCATGATCTAAAAATGTATCTACCATCCATACTCGTAAGTCATGTCAAACTGCAAACAAAAAAAGACCTGATCAGGGTCCATGCTGTTTGTTCTAATGATTACTTCTAACAAACTGCACATACCCAGATCTGCTGGCAAATTATGCAACATCATATCTAGGTCTGTGCAGTTTGCAGCTGGACTTGTCTTTTAAGTGAATAAATATGATAGTCATACTTTCTGCAATCCCTTAAGCTAAAGTTTAATTGTGGGCTGCTCAAAAGGATATCGATCATTATCACTTTGCAAATATACATCAATGCTGGAGGCATGTCTCAATCACACAATAAAATCGTCCATGAATATTTGAAACATGACATCATCACTTCACCTGAATGCTGTATTATGTCAACTTATCTTGTCAACCAATCAAATTATGTTTCCAAATTTTGTGAAAGCCTTGTTCTGGTGTTAAAAAGAAAACTATATTTTTTTAAAAACTTGTATAGCAGAGACATTCACAATAAGGTCTAATACAGACCTGCCAAGCCTAACAAAACCTTCACAGTAAGTCTTGTTAAAGATCTGCAAACTCTAAAACGACCTTCACAACAAGGATTGATACAGACCTGCCAACTCTAACAAGACCTTCACAACAAAACTTGATACAGACCTGCCAACTCTAACAAGACCTTCACAACAAGGCTTGATACAGACCTGCTAACCCCAGCAAGACATTTGCAACAAGGCTTGATACAGACCTGCCAACTCTAATAAGACCTTCATAAGGCTTGATACTGACCTGCCAACCATACCAAGACTTTCCCAATAAGGCTTGATAACGACCTTCTAACCCTAACAAGGCTTGTAGAATAAGGTTTGATACAGACCTGCAAACTCGAATAAGATCTTCTGAGTAAGACTTGATGAAGACCTGCCAGTCCTAACAAGGCCTTCTCAGTTTTTGATTATTTTTCTATAAGTCAGCCCAATTTGCAGTAAAGTGAAACAAGATGTCATGTAATGTTTCTGTCAAATTAGAAAACATATATTTGAAAAGTTCAGAAATGTACTCTGATGAAGCAATGACCACATTATGTTGAACTGAGGCCTTACTGGTCTCCAGTACAGTTTTAGAATCTGCAGTTCCACACCCCAAGGAGGTCAATAGCTGTTCTGAACATGAGATCATCCTTGCCTTTTTTTCAATTTCATGAGGCAATGGCAATCATCTCTCCCGCTGTGAGCAGTACTCAAAGCAACATGAAATGATGTCCAATAAACAGAACTGCTGTGAGCAGCACTCAAAGCAACATGAAATGAGGTCTAATAAACAGAACTGTTGCCTTTCTTGTTAATACTTCTGTGCTGATATTTTGAACATGTTAAATGGTTGGCCATCCTTTTCACTATCAACATGTTTCCATTTTAGTATTTTGACATTTCCAGATCATGCTATAGGCAATCTTGATTATGCAGGCATTTTGTAGGACAAACACGGAAAGACTAAGTCATCTGACGTAAGGGTTACTGTGTATGAGTTGGAAGTCCATACTGTAAGGGTTATTGTGTATGAGTCGGAAGTCCATACTGTAAGGGTTACTGTGTATGGGTTGGAAATCCATACTATATGGGTTACTGTGTATGGGTTGGAAGTCCATACTATCAGGGTTACTGTGTATGGGTTGAAGTCCATACTGTAAGAATTACTGCGAATGGGTTGAAGTCCACACTGTAAGGGTTACTGTGTATGGGTTGAAGTCCATACTGTAAGAGTTACTGAGTATGGGTTGAAGTCCATACTGTAAGGGTTACTGTGTACTGGTTGTTAAGTCCATACTGTAAGGGTTACTGCATAGGGGTTGGAAGATCTATTGATGATAAGCCAATCTCCATTTTGGCATATATTTACTAAGGATATCTGTGCCAAACAGATTTAATAAGCTGGTTCATATTAACATAAATATTTTAGTGAAACAAATTTATCAAAATTGTATTTTCATGACACATTGACAATTTACAGTGCTTTCTATATATTATGATGACTCAGAATTGGTTTGGATAGGTGGAACTATGAAACCTTTTCATACTAAATAATGTGTGAATGAGAATAACAAAACCTTTCTATTTATCTTTGTGACTGTCATTCTATTTATCTATGTGACAGTCTTTCATTTTGACTATGTGACTGTCTTATGATTTATCTTTGTGACTGTCTTAATAGGTGCCTATGTGACTGTACATATATATATATATATATATATACACATCACTCCCTCGATAACTCGCGCACAACGGGGTCCACAAACATAGACCGCGCTATAAGCGAGGACGCGAGTTACCGAGGGACCTCCAAAAATTGAAAAAAATTGCTTGGACATCGAGAAAACAGCAGGGTGGGGGGTGTTGGGGTTAAGGAACTTCGCTGTTTAATGACTGAATCCTCATTTTAGATTCACGTCGATAATAACTTTTAATAACGCACTTTTTCTAATGAAGATGTTCGTTATTCTGTTTAAATAACATTTGTTTTCAAAATGTCCAACATGTGAAAGATCGTTCCAACTGGTTTCAACAACCATTACGTTTACACGAAAACATGTGTGTATTACGTCACTGCTTTTTGTTTTGTTGATGAGTCTTGTTCCCGGAGTGGTATGGCATTGTATCCTGCCAAATTGGGAGTGAAAAGAGCAGGGAACAAGACTAACTGTTGATACACCACCAAACAAGATTCCTTTTGTTCCAAAAGCAAGCGAATTTTCGTGAGACAATCGTCTACATCGAATCTCAATTTTTGTGCTGTTCAATTAGTACAGTATTGATATCATGATTTCATTGGAAGTAATAATGAAACTTTTATCATTCTTGAGGATATCTCAAAGTACCATTTCAAGAATTCTCTGAAACAAGCTTGCCCACAATGGTCTGTATCTGTGAAACCAAGCTCTTTATTTTACGAAATATAGTATTCTTTTCGCTTGCTTGACGTGCTATCTTTGATCACAGTTACCAATGAGTCGGTTAATTTAAGGTAGTTTATGTTACATATACACAATAACATTTATAACAGTGTTCAATTGATCAATTGAAGTGAGTTCACCCGACATACGACCGGGACAGCTATATTTTAAGTTTGTAAGATTTTCATGCCTTTTAACTTTTCTTTTATTTCACCTCCATTATTTGATTCAAAAGACATAATTAACGTGATAATACAAAGGAGGCCAGCTTTTAATTTAGTGCAAAATGCAACAAATACTTCTGCAAGTCAGTTATCAAAACACGGTCAGCACCTAAATAGGTTCTCAGAGAAATGCTCGCGGACATAGCTGTTACAGTAGATTGACACATTTTACATTTAATTACAAGAAGACACATTGCATTTATGATGATTACACTTAAAAGGAACTAGAAGATAGAACTAGAACACAAATTTCAATTGATAAAAAATTATTTAATTTGTATTTATTTATTAAAGTACTGCCTCCACTCGGCGTAAAGTGACATTTTCATTGATCGAAATTTCCTTACATATCGTTAATTGCGGTGTACTAGGAATGTCACTTGGAAAGAAAATGTAAAAAAATTGTATGACTTATTTTTAAATTTGGTATTTCATAATGTTGATTAAAATTTCCAGGTCCTATCTACCATTTTCGATGATAAAACGAGCGATATATCAAAGTTTTTGTAGCTAATTTTGATCGCGATTTCCATAAAGTTCATAAAATAGGGATCTATTTTTGGGGTAATTTCTGGTTTTAAAAAATGGGATCCACGCCTGACCCCGCGTTATAAGCGGGTTCGCGAGTTATCAGGGCGCGAGTTATCGAGGGAGTGGTAGAGAGAGAGAGATATATATATATATATATATATATATATATATATATATATATATATATATATATATATGTATCCATGGTAAAATTTTTTGATTAATTGCAGAATGTAAAATGAAAGACTGGTATTGATTGATTGCCTCATTATAAGTTATGCACTGGTTCCCTCACACATATCATTTTACAAATAAAGTTCTCAAGTCTAATCCATAAACCTAGAAAATAAAGGTTACATAACGCACATCACAGCATTTTAAAGAGAATTAAAATTTTAAATTTAATGAAAAAATTTTATTACAAAAATATAATGTACTAATAAAGTAAAGTATATAACAAAACAACATTTTGCTAAAATAGCACAAAATAACAACTGATAATTTTATCACAAGTATGAAGAATTTATTAAATTCATGAAACATTTTAAAAACTTCAGACATTATGATTTACACTGTACTATAACATATTTTTCATTGACATCTATTTCAGGCAAGTTCAGGCAAATACTTTTGGCTGCACTGAGACAAACTTGGCCTTCAATAGGGATCAAAATTACTAATGATACAATATGTAGGATCGGAGGTGGGGGAACAGAATAGCTACCTGCACCACAAACATAAAAGCAAAAGTAAAAACAAAGTTAGTTAAATAAGAGGTTAATTAATTTTGACAGAAGATACCACACTGGATAACTACCAATTTGCAAAATTAGCATTTGACCAAGACAACATCTAAAATCCACTGCACTGAGACCAAATGCACCATATTACATTTGACCTAGACAACAGCTACAGGACAATGCACTGAGACCAAATGCTCTCTATTACGTTTGACCGAGGCAACAGCTACAGGGTACTGCACTGAGACCAAATGCACAGTATCACATTTAACATTGATAGTAACAGCGAATGTGCAATGGAATGAGATTATACACACTGTATCATACCTGAAAAATACAGAAATAGCTACAATGCACTGAGTAAGCCTGTATGCAGTGTATCACACCTGACCAATACAGTAACAGCTAAAATACACTGGATTGAGACCAGATACAATGTATCACATTAGACTCAGAAGAGTACATCCCATGCCACATTCCAGTAATAAGTGAGAGGGTAGATACTGTATCACATTTCATGGAGGATGTTACTTCCCAAGCTACATTCAACTGATGACTGAGATGGTAGGCACTATATTACAGTTGACTGAGGAGTGTAATCCCACGCCAAATTGCACTGATGACTGAGATGGTAGGCACTATATTACAGTTGACTGAGGAGTGTAATCCCACGCCAAATTGCACTGATGCCTGAGATGGTAGGCACTATATTACAGTTGACTGAGGAGTGTAATCCCACGCCAAATTGCACTGATGACTGAGATGGTAGGCACTATATTACAGTTGACTGAGGAGTGTAATCCCAAGCCAAATTGCACTGATGCCTGAGATGGTAGGCACTATATTACAGTTGACTGAGGAGTGTAATCCCAAGCCAAATTGCACTGATGACTGAGATGGTAGGCACTATATTACAGTTGACTGAGGAGTGTAATCCCAAGCCAAATTGCACTGATGACTGAGATGGTAGGCACTATATTACAGTTGACTGAGGAGTGTAATCCCAAGCCAAATTGCACTGATGACTGAGATGGTAGGCACTATATTACAGTTGACTGAGGAGTGTAATCCCACGCCAAATTGCACTGATGACTGAGATGGTAGGCACTATATTACAGTTGACTGAGGAGTGTAATCCCA